>DWQT01005210.1:0-10495 GCA_018244895.1 Myscelus amystis hages | reverse complement strand
ATTCCGTATAAATGTAAAAAGTACAGACATTAATGTCTGACACTTATGTCACAATTTCTGTCGTAGTCTGAACGTACTATTAGAGTCCTTAGTGCACAAAGGACGTAAGCCCATTCGGAAATGGGCCTACTTTTATCATCATTATTTTCACATGATATGAAAAACTTTTTATTTAAAACGTTATAAAGCTTATTTTGTGTTAAAATCGTAAAGCAATAGTAAATGTCCCAATTGTTATCTGTTATTATATCAGCATCGACAACCCTGAATCTACAGCCAATGATATTGCAGTAAAGCACGTAGTTGCAACGAGTGATATTAAATGTAGCTATTTCCCTTTTATACGTTTACGAACAAAGGCTTTCGCCCTCTCAGCAATATTACTATCGACAGTGTTTAGACAGTTGTTTTTCCACAAATTTATAGATGATTGTTTGAGTAAGGTTTGAGGTCCGTTTATTTTGTATCGTTGTAACTTTTCGTGGGTGTAGGCATTTTATGAAAACTGTAAAAGTTTTTATGTCTTTATTTTGGTCGTTTTGGATCGCATGTTTAAAGAAATTGAGCCAATCTTTTTACTTTGCCGATTCCTTTTTAGGCGAAGTCTTATTGTGGAATATACATTCATTGTGTTTATGGCAGTCCTACTATCGGGCCCGTAGTCGGGTATACTCGTATATTGTTTTGATTCTGGACAATTAATGGATCTTAAAAGGTCACAGCTTTTATCTCACAGTTTCACAAAGAGAAGTTGGGAAGTTAGAACAGCTTCGAAAGATTTGACAGATATATAAGGGTAAATTGGAAAACATTCTCTTTTACGAAAAGGATCTCGGAAGTCCGGACTTCGTTGACGATGACTAGCCAAGCCTGAACCTTCGGGCCGTTTATGTATAGGTAGGTTCTATATGTTTTTATGATCCAACTTGATCAAAAACATAGATATTTTTCGATCGATATTAATATGCTCGATGTAAGTGATTTCATCGTCCCGTGAAGGTTTGTATTACTTTAACGTGATAAAAATGTAAATAATTCAAAATAATTTGTTGACGTTCATTTAAAATTTTGTCTTGATGCTTATTATTATAATGACTGCGTAATTTAATTAATTTATCTACATCATTATAATGTTTATTCACGAATGCAAGTCACTTGTTAGTACTATTTTATGACATTTTTCCTGTACCTAAATTGTTAAAAAATTGTAAACTGTAATCATATGTCTAATTATATATACTAAAGGTTAAAGTTAATTTTGTCTTTTACTAGTGCTAGTGCTCTTGTATAACTGGTAACATATGGTTTTATAACATAAATTAATATTTCTAGGAAGATAAGTGATAAAAGATATTTTATTTGATATTTGACTCAAAATAGCCACATTTTATGACTCTACTGCCACTGTAGTTTTAACTTTCTGAAATTACGTACTGCATGGCGCGATTAAGTGTAGCCTTGTCTGAAAATGTTATGGTTTATCCAAGGCGGCTCACAAAGCGATCGTATCGAAGTCTTGGGCAACGCTAACAGGAATTGCCACTAGGTGCTGAGCTGCTAAGGTATTGAAGGACCGGAACACCTTGCCGGCGTCTGTGTTTTCCGATACTTAATATCTGGAATTATTCAAACCTAGAATGAATAGGCATATTCTATGCGAGCAGGTGACATCCAAAACTACACATCATCAAATAATGTGCCTCTATCTACTCAGATTTAGAAAGTAACATCTCTTAAAGCAAAATTCATATGTAAACCAAAATTCCTAATTTAGGAGTGATTTTGCTCATAACATAAGCGTGTATTCGGGCACAGTCGGGATCAAATTTTAATTTGATACTTCAGATTATTAATTCCCAAATTTATGCCGAGCTTTAACAGGAGAATAAGCTACAGTAATTAACTAACATCAAGCCAACTAAAAGCATGTATGGGATTTCATTCGGTAAGGAAATACTGGCAATTCATCGTTAAATTAACAATCACTACCTCAAATTTACTTTTGTTTCTAATAATGTACTTACACAATTACATTTTTTTTTATTTAGACGTAGATACTTTCTAATATAAACCAGCGTAAAGTGACGTTCGTTCCGGTAACATACCTAAAGCGGTTTCTATAGTTGACAAATACATTATACATATATGCTACACAATATGCAAAATTTCACGTAAGCCATTGAAAACGTTTCTAAGAAATCAATTACATATATAACACAGTTATCCACACTGAAGCAGTATGGTTTATTAAAGTTCATACGTGCGGTGAGAAATCCTTGTCCGTTACCACCACCTGAAAAAAAAACAGTTTAAAAATGTCAAGAGAAAATTTTTGGTTATTATACATGTTTGAAGTTAGAACAAGAATGTTAATCTAAGTGCTTAGAACTACGTGGAAATTCAATCGAGGTTAGGATGGAATGCTAAGAATATGTTGCGTCAGCACTTTACTGTTTCTTGTTGAACTATGTACATTGCGTTAACGGCTGTTAGTTAATTAGTATGATAATTGTAATTTACGTTCAACGTGTAAAATTGCCCTGATATTAAAAAAAACCTAATTTCGTCTATCTTCTTGATTCCTTGTTACGATATAGATAATACAATATGTATGTTTAATGAAATAAATTTTAGGCCTTAACTAGACAGTTTAGACTAGACCAAATCATACCGTAAACTCACTAAAAGATCAGTTATACTCGTAGCATAACGCAGTACGAGTATGTTAAATATAATGAGCTTGTGTTATTTTTATTATATTATGCTGTGGGTCTGAAATGTATCAGGTACTATTATGTTGATCCTTACTATTATATTCAGCAAAAGTATTACTTATATGGCAATGGTACGATGAAAATAGTATATTTATATCAATACTGTATGAGTATGTTAAACACATATGTGACTATTTGTGCCATCGCCAAAGTAGTTTGGAATTCACATAAAAAAATCAGAATTCGGGCTGTTTTCTGAAAATAAAAAATAACATAACGCAATTGCTACGTAGTATACATATAGATTCATTAGCTGCATATTGTAATTGAAAGTCCTTCAACGCTCTGGGTTTATATTTGTTCAGGCGAATCCAAGTAATATTGTATTTTGATACGGTTTCCACTAATGGAAAGAGGTATTTACATATTATACGTTATAGGTTACAGTTGAAGAAATTTTGCGAAAATTAATTAGCATTATCATGATATTTGTTAATATTGTCGGTAACAATCGTCGCCTCTGAGAATTTTCGAGTTTTGGTTTCATTGAAGCCAACAAACACTCGAAAATAAAGATGACATACTCGTATTTCATTTAATTATCATAAAGCTTCAAGTACTATGCACTCGCTTGCAATCGAATTACCGAGCTGTGGAATATTGACAGTAATTACGTTTTTAATTTGGGCTTAACTTCACACTGGAAGTCTGTAGTGGCTATCAGTCTTTTTATTATCTATTATGCTTTTAAAAATACCGTTATAAACATACATATATTCTTTTAGAAGGTGGTAGTAGGTACTAGTATTTGGTTTGCCCGCTTTTCACATTAAACAAATATATTTTGTGAATGTTATTTACAATTGAAAATACCCATACAACTTTATATATTGTTTAGTCTACTCGGCTAAGTAATTACGTGCTACAGTAGCTCGGCTTTGTCTTAATATTTCGGCCCCAACATTCGTTTATAGTAAAAACTGTAATGGAATTCTTGGTAATTGTTAGTAAATTGCTTGAGAATTAAGACTTGATTCCGGTAAAAGTGAATTATACTCGTATTTTAAACCTCATTTTTGTAGTGTTTGATTATCTTCATTACACTATTACACGTGTCGTTCTCTTTAATTTATACTTTACTGATTAATAATCCTAATTGCGATCAATTTTCTTAAATTGCGGTAGTTTATTTCGCTGGTACATAAGGTATGTCTTCATAATTTTAATGTACATTTGCGCTCAGATGCGACCACAGCGTCGCCGATAAATTATATTATATTGCAGCACTTAATTTCAGGTTTCATTTCTATTTTCATTAATTTAATTATCACTGTTGCTTAAAGTGATGTCATCGCAATTTGATTTTAAAATACTTTTGGCTATAGCTACCTACATACGAGTTGGTCGAAATGCAACCTTGCCCTCGCAACAATTATTATGGGATATTTATATACTACTACATTGTATAGTGTTTTACAAGTAAATTTCAAGTCCTTTGAAAATCTTCATAATGTATGCAATAAGCCATGTAATAATACGAACCCATTCGGTTCCAAATTTTTTCAATTTTTAGTAAATTCAATTCGGTTACACAAAGACTATATACTCTTTCACTTTCCACAATACCCGGTCTTAAAAATAGTAAGGGGTATGGATTACATTCTGTCATTCTTTCATTATTACACACAAGAAGGTACGTCTATGCTTTTGTTAGTCTGTTCCCTGTCGGGGTGTCGTTATTAAAAATTAAGAGCGACACGTTGGCGACATAGAAATGTTTATTGAATGTGTGAGAATTCTTCATTATATTGTATGGCACGTGCATTATAGTATACAATATTGTCCACAAGAAAAATACACAAAATATATGTATGCAGAATTTTTTACAGCTAGGATGAAAAGTCTTTTTCTAGGTACGCGTGATCTATGTATCTTAAGGTCTAACGATTGTCACCTCATATAACAACCAGTATGGACTAGGTAAATTACCACTCGCCTCCAACTCGCTATTTCTTTAACAAGACTTTAAAAATCTACATTAATTCATAATATGAATAATTATGTCTTATTATACTAAACGTTTGCATTGAATATTATTTATTTTTTGCTCGTTAAATATTAATTAGTGTTTATGACAAATCAGAAAAAAATACCGCTCAGCAAAGACTGGCTAGTGAGTGTCGCCAACCGAATAGCTTTATTTTCTTTTCAGTTGTTTTTAAATCGAATCGAATCCTAAATTAAGTGAAACCTTGCAAAATTAAAATTAATGGTAATAAATATTGTGGGGAAAATAATGATAAGTAAAAAATAAGTGGGTACATTAACGAAACATCACATTTTATGAGATATAGAAACAGTAATATCAATAACGTAACAATGTCTAAGGGGAGAGTCCTATTGACTACACTGAATAAAACTGTAGTATGAGCGGAACGCGAAAAGACGTTTGACGAAACGATAATAGCTGAGTCTGTTACTATACTGCATCCATCATCTCAAATCATTTCTGACAGCTAATTAGCTGAACTGCAAGGTCATTCGTGTATGGTGCTACGTAGGCAGAAGATTGCACTTCAGAAATTTATTACCATTATAAAGGCTAAGTTCTTGGAGATGTTTCTATTGGGGGCAAAACTTATGTAATTTTTTTCACTGATATGTAATCATAATAATAATTTCTCCCCTCCCCCACTACTTTGTAATTTAGTGACCAGATAACTGATAAACATACATTATGTATGCACTACATAATACTTATATAGATTTTTATATAGGTTCAAGGAATGTGTTACTCAAAGATTCTCGCAAAAATAATAATTATTTTAGAGCATAAACGGCATAGCCATTTCAAGTAATTCCAGAATTAAGTACCTACATATTATAAGGTGTACCTACATATAGTACAATTAGAAAATACGCGCATCTTCGGCGTAAAAGAAGGTTGCCGTTTTTATCTGCGCAGCGAAACTGAAACACATAATTTATTCAAGCGTCATTAGTAACCTTGTAAGAGGCCAAAAGTCTCTTGAACGGCTAATTACAGGACATCAAGGCTCCAGAGGGTTGCTTAATAAGAGTAGTCACGATAAGATTCCAGTCGAATCAGCGAGAATTAATTCTCATTATCCTTCAGTGGTTTCGTCGGCCTGATAGCGCTGGCGTCTTAATCAGAGCCAGTTTTCATTTTCACGTTTTATACGTAACAAATAGACTGGTACCATTTAATGTCTAATAACGAGAACATATAAAGGAGGCTTCGTTTATTCCTTGACAGCTTTGATACAGTGTTTATGTTGTATGACAGTAATAGCGACAGTGATAGTGGCTTCCTTTACCTCTAGTTCTAGTTAATAATAAATAAATATTTCTACGAAAAACGTTTTGTCTTTCTCTTTATTCTGAATATTTCTTCGTTCTAGAATCGAATATAATTAAGTCAATAATATAATGTATGCTTGATCCCTAATCATGCTAACTGCTCAAACAAACACCTTGTTTTTGCGACGATTAAAGGAGTTAATTACTTAAGATGCTTCGAGGGTTTAAATGCGTTTTTCATAGCGGCATTAGAGATGGAATGCATTTATATAATAGTGGATGAAGGTAAAAATATTTATTTCACAAAAAAAAATTAAAAAGCTCCCCTCGATTTTTTCGCTTCCATTGATTTCGGGAAGACAATTTCTTAAGGAATTTAAATTGACATACCTATATAAATATCGCGCCAGTTCCCGAACGGTGTAGGCAAAAAGCACCCCGAGTGCCAAATATCTCTGACCTTACAAATCTGTTGTGTTTCATCCACATTCATCTCTCTTAAATTGACATGTTTCATAAAATACGATGCTAATGAATAACGATGAAATATGCGCTGGAGGGGTCACGTACATTTACAAAGTTCAAACACCTTCCATAGGTTTTTAGTAACCAAAGTCTGATTTTGCAACTTAGACGTGTTAAGCTTTCAAATATCGCAGAGAGTGAGACGGCAGCAGACCCGCTACAAGCAAATTCTTGTCGTACGTGGTATTTTTTTAAAATTCCGTTGTCTATTTCTCCTCGGCATAACTTTAAAGCGAAATTTAATATTAACTCTAAGGATACCGTCACTGTTACCTTTTACAAAAGTTAATATTATTCAGGTATGTAAATTGAAATTTAAATCGCTTCGTTTTAAATCGTAAAATTTCACATTCAAATTGTCATTTGCTTTTTAAAATACCGTATTTTATACGGACCTCAAACAAATTTTCATTAAAAACTTCAAGTTTTTGTTTATTCTCTAATCATACAAAATCTAATGAAGCCGTTTAAAAAAATTACATTCCATAATAATTATGGGACTTAAGATATAGGATACTATATGTTAGAAAAATCTCTTATTTTCAATAAGCTAAGGTTTAAAGATTCTTGACTGTCTTAAGAAGTTACAAAATTTCCCTCACAAGACAAAACTTAAGCAAATTTCAGAACAAAAATTTACATTAATAGCTATAGCTATAAATAGCTTTAAACAACAAATAGTGTGGAATAAAGAGTATTTTAAGCGAACTCTTAAACTTTGCTTACATACGCTTGCATACATACGTGGCTCTTGTTGTAGTTAATGTTGCGTGTAGTTACTTGCAGTGCATCTAAATTAGTCCACAAGACTAGTGGCGCAAGTGCGACTGAGCTCGCTCAGTACTTTAGCTATATCAAAGTTTGAATACACTCGTCCGCTGAAATAACTTTAGTTTCCTATCATATCTGTTTACCGTGTCCATACGGAAACAATGAACATTAATATCCTGATACATATAATAATATATCAGATGTTTATCTATCAACTGAATTAAGAAGGGAATTATTTAAAACACCGCTTGAGTAAGTGTAAGCAGGTCGACTTCATAGAAATGAGACAATATTCATTAACAAGTTCTTCACTGATATGTAGGTAAATTAAACTGTTTATATAGGTAAATCTTTAAGTAAACCTTTTGCTTCTGAAACTGACAAACCGTTGAAATTATCCTTTATCTAAAGCCTTCAGAGAAATAGAATAAAATTGATAGGACATAAGGTGCAAAAATATGTGTAATGGTTACTACCTACCTACTACAACACATTCCTTAATATCCGTTCCTCGCTCGCCCCGCTGAATGCAGGCGGAAAAATAATCAACACACCTTGTGTATCTTCTTCAATTAAATACCGTATTTCTGCTCTTAAAACCAATGTAGGAAGTGCTCCACATTGTAAGAAAGGATATCATGCCCTAAGACTAATGGACTATGTTATGTAGATGCAATCATATGGTTCTTATCTAGGTAAAATTATGAGTTATACAAAAACATTGCTTTATGTTAAGTTTACAAAAACATAAAATTACTTAAAGTAAAAGATCACTGTAGTAGACAGGTAACAATAAAGGTAATACTAGTGCAGGCGGTTCAATATTATATTTTCTCGATTTGTATGATATGTAAAAATATATTTCGAACAACAGCTTTACCCATTATATTACAAGATGTAAAAATTATGTTTTGATCGACAAATATTTTTTTCTCACATACATACATATTCACAAGTGCTATGTGAATGACTGATAAGACAGTAAAAATTGTCAATGTTTTTTGTTGTTTTTTTTAATTCTTATTTATAGGTGACAGGTGTGACATAGAATAATGTCTGCTATACGATATGACAATACTGGTGTCAGTTTTTGGCGGTAGAATATAATCTGTTACGAGTAATATGTAGCATACCTAGTTATCATGTACGATGAATAAATGATTGTACTGTTAAAAATTCACAATTATGTTATGAAATCATATTTTTTAATGTTATATAGTTCTATTTTCGAGAAAAGTGTGAGAACCTATGATACATTAAAACACCTGAGTCGGTAAGATTCCTATCACGAGTCGTATTGTTACCCCGAGCACGGGCCAATTTACATTTTCTTCAATTTAGTGAGCATCCTTAGAATTTCTTATTAATCTTCACAGAAAACAATGTCTCGCCGAGGTGTTTACAACTCGCCGATTATTTTTAAAGTAGGGGTTTTCATATTTTATGTAACGATTTTGCCAGAAAAAAAATTGCGTAGGATGTTCTATAAAGTTGCGTCAGAAGTCTTAAACATAATGTTTACATAATACGCACTTAATTTATACAATATCTATTGCGTTCATTGAAGCCAGAACTTATATTTGTTGCAAATGGGATAAATTGATTCATAAAATCTTGCCAGAATGAACATGAAATTGTTCTTTTGTGGCACTATGTCTGCGCACGTGTAATCGATACTATTGGTAGTTAGTTCTCTTTGTATACAACTAAAGAGCCTGTCAAGAGAAACTTAATATCCACTAAATGAAAATACCTCATTACTATAGCTGCGTTGAGTGCTTTAGTGGGTACCCACTAGCTTGTGTTGTCTCTTGAATATAAAAGAAAAGTCCACTAACCCTGTAAATGCCATTTTGTTATCTGAGCGTTTCTTGAGTAAAATACACTGATATTTTGGAAAATATAGGTACCGTAAGATATACAAAATTATGTTGCGAAGAGAACTGCCGGTGGCTTGAAAGTAGCTTGCTTAATTGACCTGAGAAAAATATTTTTCTAAACGTTTGTCGTAAACATAAAAGTAATTGAAACGGATAATTTTGTAATGTACCTTTTCTATCTCAGACAGTTCCAAAAATTTTGGTAATCTTTTTCTCCCGATTTAAAACCGAAGAACTTTGACTAAAACATGTATGATCTACATTGGGCGTACATACCTTATAATATATAAAATAATTTAGGTTTGAAGTTTCTTGCAGGCCAGCCGAAGTTATCTGACCATAGCGTTGGTCTAATGTCTAATCCCCCGTTACCCCGTTGCCAGCCCCCCGCAAATCTTTGTTTAAATGAAAATAGACCAAGCACGAGTTGTTGCAAAAGCAGGTGTCATGGTAGTTACAATAAATTTGTATTTATATTTAATTCACCACTGTACATTGTGAATAAATCCATGTTTAGTATGTATTTATTTTTCATGAAAAACAATTAGAAATAAATTGATTGAAGAAACCACGTGAAAAGAATGAATGAATGCATCACCTTTAATCGTTAATTGATTTCTTTGTCCCCCTCAAAGAAATGAGTAGCAAGTAAAAAGGTGAGGGAAAGAGTTTAAAGCATGTATGAGTTACATACGTCCCTAAAGTTGTTCGGTGTAGGTACTACTGCAAATTGAAATCAAGGCGCTGATGATAATGAATATGTCCACACGAATGATAGGACTCATAAAACATTCCTCTAACGACTCTGTAATGAAAAATTATTATGATTTAACTACGTAGTTGGGAAACTCGTTGCTAAGAATTAAATAACTTCTGAGTGCTTCTTTAATCTCGGTTTTTATGAACAGAAGTATAAATTATATAAATGACTTTTAAAAATAATGACATTTAAACCCCCGTTAAATCCTTATTTTGTTATTATTGAAATAACAAGCGATAAACACCAAGTTACGTTAAATTTTTGAACAAAATTTATTGGACGTTGTCCATTTACATTCTTCCTGACAAAGATTAACAATGTATTACCAGGTTGTGGGATATGTGAAGAGTAAATAAAATTGCGCCCGAGTTTTTTGGAAAAACAATAATTTAATCTGGTACGTATGTAAATCTTACAAAAGGTAGAACCCTCTGTGGTTCGACTCCAGCGGCACCACCGTCACACCTACTTCTGCCTTATAACAGCAGTGTTAAGCGCTGCTGTGTTCTGGTTTGAAGGGTGTG
>DWQT01005209.1:0-10495 GCA_018244895.1 Myscelus amystis hages | reverse complement strand
ATACCCAGATGGTTAAGTTTTCATATGACTAGTTTAAACAAATTTACTTGTAGGTACATAGCACCCGATGCAACCAAGTAAGAAAAATATTTTAATATAATGCTATCAGCAGATTGAACCCATTAACTTACAATTCGTATCAAGGGTGTCAGCCTGCGATTAGCTTAGTGAATGATAAGTCTAATTCGCCTTCGAAAAAGCTTTTAGTATCGACAGACAACTTACATTCTAATTACGTATGAAAATATCAGTTATTCTGTTTTATTATTTTTATGAGGTTCATGTCAACAATATCGTTATATTTCAAATTATGTGCTTATTTACTTCAATTGCCTAATTTAAAATGTTGTACGTTACTTACGAACCGTCACAAGACATTTGTTTCCAATTTTCGTCATTACCTAAGAGCATATGAATTACGTTCTAATGAGTAACAAACCGAGACTAAGTGCAGCCGAATGTTTCCGTTCGGCTCGTCTTCGCCGCCATTACGGCGATACGAGCGCGACTGCGATACAATTACCGGCCACTGAATAATTTGATAGGGGAAATGATTGATACAACAATCACAAGTAATCAGAATCGTGCGAGAGCGATTAGGCCCCCGTGGGCAGCGACACAGGGCGCCGCCGCAGGACCCGACAATTGCTCACCGACGATTTAATCAAGTACTCCTTCCTAATGGCTTTCTCTCTTCATTAAATTGTAATAATGGACGCGAGGTTTTTGTCTTCGCCGCGCTATGGGCGGGTCCGTAGCTTATGCAGCAAATCTACCTACTGCTTTAAAAAAAGCACTTAAATTAAAGTCGTTATGAATAAATTAGAAGGTTAAAGTTCAAGACCGACAAAGAACGGAATAGAAGCAGGTGGTCACACTTTTCTGTTGAAAGCTATAAAATGCTACGCTATTGTGTCTATATACTCGTACCAGATGCTCGTCATGCGATTTGACGATTAACGATTCATTTCTTTGAAGGCAAACTTAATTTTAATCGCCCTTTCAATTCACCCCGATAAACAACCTATCTACATTGAGGGAGAGCTGGAAAAAAGTTTATTATCGTAATTCAGTAAGATACAGTATTTACTACAGTACAATAAACGTTGCATGCAATGTGAATCTAACATGTTGATATAGGTAGGTATAAGTTTATCTAAATACATACATCTGTAAATGAACCCTACATTCGAATGGTGACAGAATTACGTGAAATAGATATACGTGCTTTCTCTACAGTACAGGTCACCGAGGGAACTTTAATGGGTAAAATTCCCACAAAACCCGGTGGTTTGAAGGTTTCCCGCATTACAGAGAAAATAATAGTTAAAGATAAAATCATTACTATCTGTCTACCCTTATAGGAAAAATACTACTATGTGTAATTTATATACATAAATACATTCCCGAGTTTCATAAGTAAAAACATGAAATATGTATATAACGGAGGGAAACTTGGCCAGAATGGTATACTCGGGCCTGGGACCGATTCACCGTGAGAGGGAACTGTGCCTAGAAAAAATATATGCCTGTGCCTGAAAAAATATATTAAAAGTACGCCGCATAGGTTTTTCAGACTCCCCGCACTGGTTTATGACACGAAGCCGATTCCGTTCATTTTTACGCTATGACTGTTATAAATCGACATTTCGACTTAGGGCCTGATCATAATATATATCAGTCGAGTATCTGACCATTAAATAAAATTGATCATCATTATCTGTCTTGAGCTTAATAAATTGTACTTAAGGATAACCTTAAATATACATATTGTGGAATACGAGACAAGTAAAGAAAACAACACAATTATTTATATACACGTTTATTACACTTTGTATACACAAAATATTATCAAATACGCATTTGATTTTAACATAATATTTATATACAACTTAGGTACCTGGTAGATGCCTCGTAAACAAGAGTCGAAGGGAATGTATAGAGATTAAATAAATAACAAGTCAATTTACAAACATTGAGTGACTTAAATATGAAATACTCTCATAGGCGAGTCTAGGAATATTATAATAAAATTTTGGCCTATAAATACACATATTGACTAGCCTCAAAAGCCTTACGGCGCGTACACAGGTGGCACCGTGCCGACGGAAGGGGAAGATACAGCTGCCGATATTTTCATTAAAAGCATCTCATCTTTAATCACAGATATTGAATCTCTACCCCCAACCCTACAAACACTACTCTATTTTTACAAACCTCAGCAATACAGTTGGCATTTAAATTTACTGATAGTTTCTTTTATTTCTCCCTCTAACCAATATAAAAGTTACTTTTTAATAACTATCGGAGACGCTTTCCTCGGGGCCATCGGCCGCGACCGCCGCCGGCACGGGCCCGCTCGCGCGCGCTCGTACTAACGTATATAATAAATACGACTAAAAGAACGCATAAGTAATACAATATTACACTTAAAATGGAAGCAGAATCACGGTAAAACTATAAAATGTATATCAAACTGACGAAGCAGTAACAGTAATTAAGCAAAAACTGACAGCCCAGTGGTATGAACTATATACTAGTCTCCCGCATCTGGTTTCAAACGCTGCCGGCGTGACTTCATAAACTTTTGTGCGTTTCATACATTAAAAACTAAAGAACATTCGCTGTTACGATGAAAGAAATCATTATGAAAAAACCTGTAAATCTTATGGTATGTTTTTAATGGTAGACTATCACCTAAGAACCTTCTCACTAAATGAAATGTAAATAAATAGATAGTACATATTCAGGCCTTTCTTTAAACAAACCAGTCTGTCAGATACTTCTGACCTTGAAACGTGTGTGAATTTCCCAGGATTAATGGTACCCATGCATACTGTTCATGTATCATGATATGGCAAGTCTTATAAAATCTACAAATGTTTGGTCATTGTCGATGTACGCTCATTAATTAGGCACATGCTCTGCTCAATTGTACCATTGCATTACGACATACGCATTTAAAAAAATTGCAAAAAAATCTATATTCATTAATGTCCTCCGAATAGTTCCGAATAGTTAATAAACAAAATTCAAGCTATAAAAATGATTGTCTAGGGACATTCTTGTCGAAAATAAAACAGTCAAGCTAATATCTGTCAACAGTGATTAAAACAAAATTATTATTCACGACAACAAAATAGAAAAACAATTACATAAAGCCATGTTTTCTAAATAGTAGAACTACAAGTCGACTTCTTATTCACGTGGCGAATAGGAATACTACATGGCGCAGTAACACTAAATTGATTAAATCGTGCAATCTCCTAACGGTAGGCAGCAAATTGAATTCAAGCGCCCGCTTACACAATGGCCAATGGCGCAAAAACTGTCACATTCGAAATTACTTACATTTTAAGGTTTCATTCACACATACATACATACATACATACATGACCATCACGCCAGGTCCCTAACTGGGTAGACAGAGCGCACCGACTGCCAAATATCTTACAAACCTGTCGTGCTCCATCCACATTCATTTCATTCATAACAATCTCATAATAGTTGAGGTATCGATAAATAGTAGTTTATACATCAAAACATCTAGTTACAATATCTTACACTAAATACATTGTTTTTTAACATTTTTCTATTATTATATACATGTAGGCATTGAAACGCAATAGCATCGGTGATTCGTCACAGTACCAATAATACAATATTATCCTATCCTCATTAGCGTCGGTCGTGAATCGGTTCGAGCTTTATGTTGTATTCATAAAAAAAATGCACATAAGGAACAGCTTAATTCGTGGGATACATTTAGATATCGTCAGTTTCGCATACTAACTTCGAGAATATACGAATGTCGCTTAAATAAAAACTTTACTCGACTAAAATTGAAATGAGTCGGTTATTGCACCTACAAATACAGCCATTTCATTTTTAGACGACAGCTATTATAATAGGAATTGATTGCTAAATTACACTAAAGCGATGTACGGAGAAGGAACAGTAAAGTATGTACAGAGCGGCGTATCACAAGATGGCGGCGGCCGCAGGCGCGTTCAAAATGGCCGCCCGTTCTGCGGCCGCTCGGGCAGCTTCGGCGGCACGCTCGGCACCGGTCGGCTATCAACATACAAAATAATATTTAAATAAACGACCTCAAAATGAACAATATGAAAGATATAAAATAAATGTGTATGTATTTACAATGAAATCAAATACTTCAACCAGTAATACGGCTTTGCTACATGTCAGTGAGTATTCGAGTACTTTTGAGTCGGTTCTTCAACAGTATACTAACAATGCCATATTATATGGTCATAAATTAAAAGTCAACAATATAAGAACGGAAATATAAAAGGATGATATTTAGAAAATAACAATGAAAAAAGTATATAAAAAACCGTATGAAAAAGGTAGGAAAAACACATTACATGCTGTTATAGATTTCTTTCTGTTTCTCCTGATATCTACCAACTACACAATAAAGACGAGTGTGGTCTATATAAAAGCGAGCTAGCACCAGACCACTTGAAACGTAAATGACACAGACACGAAAGTACACACAGCCAAGCTATATACAATATTATTGACCGAGCTGCAGAATGCATGTATATATATACATTATATTACAATAAAATTAATATATTAAAACATCATGCACGACTCTTTATATTCCAATAAGATTCTGTATTAGTTATAAAATTGTACGGTTAGTAAATTATCAATCAGTAACGAGTAGAAGTTTCTTTTTCTAAATAAAATATATATTTATCGAAATTCTTCATTAAAAATAATGAAATATTTGTACTATCAAGAGGCTATCAACAAATCTTATTGTAATATGTTTTAGATAATCAAAATAGCTTACCTAGTAACGTCCTTTAGGATATTAATCAAATTAATACATTAGAAGGAGGTGTTTGTTTAGAGAACATTAATACCTACTGGAACAAATCAAACATCTTTAGTACACATATAGCATTTAATTACTCTATTTATACAGCATAAGATTAACAATATTCATAAACTATATCAAATCCAACAATCTCTGTCTATACCATTTTCGATGGTACTAACGCTATTAACAAGAGAGAGAGAGAGAGAAAAACGTTTAGATGATAAATTAGTTTCGCATTAATATATCGTAAATATTGACACAGCGATGTAGCGTTTCAACTCGTGTAGGAACTCCGTTTGCTATTGCCCGCCTGCAGGGACGTGCGAGTCGGATTACCGCCGACTGCCTCTACGCAGGTATACATTCTAACAACGCTATGAACAATTGAAACGCGACAATACTTCGAATGGCGATAAATGACAAAGAGATCGATTGGCCGCAGTGACGCAGACGTAAGCGTCGGACCATCTACACGAACGATACATTTGAAGATTAAAATTCATTTATTTTCAATACGTTACGATAATATCTATTTAACGACGACTTTATATTGTATAACCATCAATAAAACGTTCTAGTAATTGACCAAAGGTACCGCTAATGGCAACAATATAAGTGAAAACTGCTTTGGTCTTAGCCATTATAAGTAAAATACATTTATTTATACGTACAAACTTGCAAAGTGAGCCCGATTAAACGTCGTACATAATACTTCAATAAAGATCTGAACGTCGGTCGGAGATCGATGCAAACGTAACTATTCAACACGGGGCGAACTCGGATACAATCATTCATTGGCATAGATTAAATGCGTTACAACTCGTTCAATTTCATTCGCTACGAAAGACCGAGAACCATACGCAGAAGATAGGAGTGGAGCGTGTATATACGAGCTACTGGAACACTACACCGACGCCGAAGCGGGCGGCGCGCGGCGCTACGGGCGCGCTACGGACGCGCTACGGGCGCACTACGTGCGCGCTACGGCGACCGCTACGCGCGCGGGCCGCTCAACTACACAATTCAATATAATATACCTATTATCTTAAGACACTGAATGTAACCTTTACAATTTAATTTAATACATTAAATAATTTAATTACATAATCCCGCAATAGCACAGGCAATACTATGAATTTCAAAGGGTCGCCCGACGAGGCCGGCGCGCGCCTGCGTGCGCTGCGCGACGGACTTCCCTAAAACACTGCACAATCGTATCTAAGCAGCGGTTAATACTGAAATTTTATCGTAGCTATTTTCCAAATATAAACACTACAATTTCATATATTTAGTTATTTGGAATGTAAAAGTCTATAGACACAAAATCCTCATGATATTATGTTGATTATGTAAGTTTCACCGAACACCGATAATTTCCTCAATATCTAATCAATAACAGTAACATGCTAATTTGTGATGTTCATCAATATCACTACCAAATACATTATACAATTTTTGTCATCATAGTGTGTGTGTGATCTTCGTAATTTTTTTTTAATATTCGATAACTAGTTAATAATAACTGGAACAAATACGCAACCACAACGCGGCCGCTGCGTACAGTTCACATTCTAAAGCACGTACACCTGTTCACGAGGAAAATGTATGGAACCATAATTATAATATAACATTAATCACCTACGCTACGGTAACGTCGTGAATGTCTCACGTATCACAAGCCGTGTTACACTATTACACAATCAAAGGTGCTTCCAAACGCAACGATCGTGGTTCACTACAATTTTTACATCAAATTATTTAAATATTACAAGCGAAACGTCCCACAAAAAAACATAAAAAGTTGATATCGTTGGTGAGAGCCGCGCGGGCGACGTAGGGATTAGCGTAACACAGATTCAGAGATCATATCGGGATGCGTTTCACCAACGACGGGCTGGTTAATGACACAAACACAATTAAAACACAGCGGTTACGTCCACACAAGAGGCGTAAGAGTTATCTGAAGGTGCTCAATACCAATTTACATTAGAAGCGACATCTGTGCAGCGTTTTTTCTTATACATTTCTTAGTCACAATCGAGTCAAAATGTTCAAAAACATTATCAAATTTAATGCATATAAATCCATCTAAAAAAAACACACGGTTACATATTATCTGATCACATAAACACACAAGCTTCATACTGCACAGAAGCACAACAAGGGGATAAAACATCTCGTCAACCGTGTATACGTACAGTCGTAGGGCGGCTGCGTAGACAGCAATATTATCACTTAATATGAACGTTACGCGATAATAGTAATACGTATAAATTAAATCATCCCTAACAAAATTACATTAGTTGGCCTTTGGGTTTCTCGAATTCAAATTATCGCACGACAACGGACATGCCGCTTACGAGTTTTAAACAACTGAATATATTTCAAGTAAGTACATACAGATATAACGAAACCTATACTCTAAGAATAGGTACTCCGGCGCCGCGCGGCGCTACGGGGGGGCGGGGGGGGCGGCGACGCGCGCGAGGTGGCGGTTTACTTGAATCGGGCGAAGGCCGAGCTGAGCTCGCTGACGGCTGCGTTGGTGACGGCCTGCCCCACCGCCTGGTTGATTTGCTGGCGCATGTGCGGGGGCAGGTGGCCCAGCGCGCCCGCCGCGCCCGCGCCCGCGCCGCCTCCGGGTCGCCTAGTGTGTGTTTAGGATAGAAGGTTACATTGCGATCAGCGATCACGGCGCTCGGCGACACGATCGGGCGCGCGCGCACATCGCCTCGTGCTCCGAAGCGCGACCTCAACGAGAAAACAACTATTGCTCGCTCACATTATTGACCCACTAAATATTACGCGGCGAGAAACCATAAAGTACGACATCTTACAGGTAACAGAGATTAGTATCGTCAGTTCTCACAATTGCTCTGTAAGATGCATCTAAGTAATGTAACTGCCACAATTATAAATTTAGCGCGTCGGACCGAGGCTTACCGACTCTTACAGGGTCACTGTGATGCAACATATTCACAATAGTGCTCGTTATCTTTTACGAGGCGACAAAATCATTTCAACGGAAGAAACACACACACACACATTGTACGTGCCAAACTATGTCTATTATTATTGTCTAATATCAGTCACACTAACACTTAACACAACGAGAACATCGCAACTGAAAGAGAAATATCACCTAGAAGATCACACACATATTAGTGACAAATGCATGCAGTGCGTGCGACAACTACCTACACGCGACCGTAGAACATTTATAATAAGTGAATATTTATCACAACGACGTAAACACGGTTACAAAATGCGCGTACAATTGTATGGAGAAGCTATCGACGACGCCGCACGGGCTGAGAGTACTTCAAATGTTTATTTCTTAAGTTTTACCAGCTACGCCCCTAATACAGGCTACCGCGAGCAGTGCCTCTCCGCGGACGGCCGACGTTATTCGATGAGAGCACAACCTCGATATCAGCGGACCGGGACATGTTGTATGCATATACTTATACATAGGCTACTAAACTAATTACATCGAACCAACGACTACGTCAGTCCTATTCGTCCGCCGGCGGCCGCCCACGGGAGAGTTAATTTTCAATACGTAACTACATAAATAAGAGTTAATTTTAACTTTGGAAGCAACATTATTACAGACATCTCATAAGTAATGATTTATATAACTAATAATATTGTATATAACATATGTATAAATACTTATAACCTCGCTGACCGATTGTTAACTTATTACAATTGATGCTTCCTAACGATTTAGTAAATAACTTACATTTATATCACTGTTCAAAATATTAGTAACCGATCTCGGTATAATGCTATAACAAAAATATGTATCTTTATATTATATCAATAACACTACCTACATGTACAGATAGAAAATATATAATATATATAAGAAAATAAAAATGGTTAACTGACAAAATTGCGCTAAATATAATGAATAATTGATTTATACGAGTACCAATTATCGCGACTGACTGGTGCATCGATATTAGCTTATTTAACAAAATATACTCAATTCTGTAAGAAAGCGTAGTCTCTACACAATCTCAAAGAGTGTCGTGAAATCATTTCTCAAAAAATATCACGTTTATATCGTTTTATAAATATTGACGTACAAAAATAAAGTCAGCGATGAACAAAGTAAGCGTCAGACGCGAGTGAGCTGCGGCGGGGGGCCAACTGCAGTAAGTTAACATGCCCGTCAGAGTTAGTACCTTGGGATCGTATGTAACTTAAATGTTAATTAGTTGCGCTGGCGCCGCACGCTTAACGCCGTCTGCGAAAACAACCACACTCCTTTTTACAAGGTTCTCGCTACATACAACTAAAGATATCACTTCTAAACACTACCCACGTAAGGAACGGGTAAATTTAGGAAGAATTAATACAATATAAGAAAAAAATTATAGCAATGTTATAAACAAACAAACAGCTACAGTTAATATTCCGCGATAAAATAAGCGTTACACCAATACTTTTACAATGTAGACGGAAACAAGATTCAATGTAATATAATAACACAGCCGGCCCACACTTAGATATGCAAATTATGGCGGTTACATCACCCACACGAATTGCTTCATTATTATGTTAAAGCGCGAAGCACATATAACGGTACGAAAACCACAACAATATGGTACATAAGCAATAACTCTTGGAGTCCAATAGGGTTCTATTTGAAGGACTTCAAGTTTTATTAAACAACACACTGAACATTTAAAGGAAGTTGTAACATTGTTGGGGATAAGTTGTAGTCATTTCTATTATATTTGTGTGTGAAACATTTAAATGTCATAAATTGCTTATTGAATTAGTTACAGATGCCGTTACAAAAATTTGTATACGATAAATAAGTCTTTAGGAATTTACTTACTTAAATATCAATATTTATAACTGACGGTCTCTTAATAACATTTGAAATGTGCTGCGGGCCATCGGACGAAAACGTACAACAGCTAAAATGCTGTTATTGAATGTTAACAAACAAGATGGATCGTTGCAGTTGATACGGTGATGTGACCGTACATTAAGTAATATTAAGGTGACTCCTGAGTGACACTATAAGATCTGGGATAATATAAACTCTTGATGCGAGCAAAGAAACAATGTTTTCTTTGAAAGGCAAAATATTATGTGTGGATAAACTCATGTCATTGTGCAAAAATCTTTAAAAGAGTATATTATGGTTTCAATAGAATAGCAATCTGGACAACGGATGTTGCATGGTCATCATAGCCTGTATACATTGTATACAATTGTTCAATATACATTACACATGTATATAGTAACATTGAATTTAGACTGGTATTTATAAAAAAAAACTCAGCGTATACAACAAAGAAATGGACACATCTGCATTAGGCGTCATAAACAGATATATGTAGAAAATTTCAATAAGTTGTTTTCAGATATTTATCAGGACGTCCAACTGCATACTCATCTGTCAAAATATTTTTATAAATACATCAATGAACATAATTAATTCCTTGATATTGTTTCTTGTATTTCGATAACTTTTATCACTTGTTTTCAATCATTTTACGTGTCAACGCGATTTTTGTATTTGGAAGGAGCGGTAGTGTGCATGTGTGCGTGTGTGTGCATGGTTTGGATGTGTACTCACGTGGGGATGAGTGGCGCGGGCAGGCCGCCTTGCGGCGCGGG
>DWQT01005208.1:0-10496 GCA_018244895.1 Myscelus amystis hages | reverse complement strand
AATATACGCTGCTTAATACGTTTTATTAATTATTTATTTTATTATCCTATTCATACTAATGTTGTAGGACATGTAAATTGATAGTAATTATTTATGTCGTCGTATAACACCTCCATATTTAAACATACTTTTATACTTACCTAACTGTTTTCTGACACGATTACTAAAGTGTTACTTATTTAAAATCGGTGTATGATCATGAATATTTATTTATTTATACAATTCATATGTTTTAAGGATGATAAAATTAATTTACCTGGAAGCACTATATCCACTATAATTTTAAAATTCATCTACAATCTCGATTATTCGTAAACGTGACAAAGAAACTACATTATATTCAAATTATTGTTTTGCCAAAAAATATAACGTAAAGCCACGAACAAAATAAATAAGTAAATGATGACTTATAAACAGGTCGTGACATTTTTTGGCGTATATAAAATGTATGTAATGCGAAAATAATTGCATGATACTAAAAATATGAGAATGATAAATTAATCATTTTCATGCACATATTTGCAGTCCTCGCATTCGAGCGGTGCTGGATGATATATGAGTATAAATCGAAAAGGTTTTATTGGCGCTTAATATATGTTAAAAACATATATTAACATATACTTTTCAAAATTAAGAAACTATTTCATTCAAAATCACCCAAACCAATTACAACGTAAAACAAACTCTATGGCAAGTTATTTGAACATAGTAGAGATAAACCTAGAAATCCTAACCAGTAATTGACAAATCCGTTTAAAAGATCAAATTGTTGCGTTCAGGCGTCAACAAAAAAACAATAGTGAAAACTCAAGTGTAGCGTGAAAATGCACAAAGTTGTTTGCATTTCTGCTAAATAACTCACGGAACGTAGCGTTCCGTGATGTGTCTGTTTCGTCGGAAATTCGCGTTGTACCATCGGAATCTCACGTCGGATAACGCATACTGATTTATTACTTAGTTTCACGAAGTTCGCCACGAAATGTCACTGCAAGAAAAATGTATAGCCGATATTTTCGTTGTTATTGCAACAGTGTTTACTAAGTTACACGCTAGCTGATGTGTTAAATATTACGCTATAAAAAAACTGCTTTTTTAACGCCGGTAACTAATTACCGCGTGAAAATATTGACCACATTAATGCAGCGCGTAATTATCTTGGTATTTTACGCGTCGCAATCACCCCGGTTGTATTGATTGTAGGATAGCTAGAACACATTTTTAGCAATCACGATCAAAAAATTCGCCGTATCTATCAGATAAATAATAGTTTACTTATTAAGTTTTCTTCCTAAACATTAGCATTCTTACATTTAAACATTTGGACATAAGCAATATCTGGATGTCTATATCTTTGTACGGAATAGTATAGTTAAACCATTCCAATTCAGTCACCATACAATAAAGATGAAGAATATGATACATATTAGAACCAAATAGTATTATATATTAATGTCCGACAAGTAATTGCAAAAAATATAATTCAATACATAGTTACTAACATACATATACACTAGCGACGTACCAATTCGACAGCCATTTAAGTAATATTTATTTTAATGCTATTTCGGCCTACATCCTCGCAAGTGACCGCCTCGCCCCAAAATACACGTTTGACCGCCTACCCTACCCTACAATTAATTTCTTTTGCTCGAAGGTAAATTCGTATTAAACATGAGGTAAGATACGAGTAACTGTCGACCTTGGCCCCACATTTATAATTACACTGGATGGTCCCACGAGCTTGTTGCATAGCGGTTATGCCATTATGTGCTTGAAATGCCGATTATATGATAACCAGAGCGTCGCATACTCTCTACGCTATCTCTTTAATTAAAATTTAGTGTTACATTATGAATTGTAATATAACTCAATGTCATTTTTCCTCATGATATTAAATAGTGTTTTAATTTAGCATAATACCCATAAACTTTTTCATATTTTAAAACTGTTACGACTCTACCTTAAAATTTTCGTTTAGCTTTCAACTTCTTTCGTTAACGATCGTCAAAAAAGATATGGCAATAGGTCAAATATAATAAATTATCTCATTATTGTATATCGAATATTTATAATAAACTAACAGAGATGAACAGTTCAAAAATCAACCGTTAATAAACTTAAGATCACAAAAATCCTCGTGAGTGGATCGGCAGTCATCATGTAGACAAGACGTGCCTGTAACCATGCTAAATTTGGTTTTGGTAATACCAAATTTAAACACCGACATAATCCTTTAATATCATAGAAGTATTGTAGGTGTCTGTGTTGCGTGCGTCGATTAAAAACTATTTGTACTTGCAGTTTTATTGTCACGTTTTATCTCTTCCATCGAACCGTTACAGTGCGTGCACCGGTGCTTAGTGAAAGAAAAGATTAAGTCTTTCAAGCGTCTGCAGACACGATAGCAAAATGTGACGAACAGGTTTGACTTATTTATCTTACTCATGTTTTATATTTCAGGTTATTCCGTGGATAGCTAATTAAACACTAATCGACTTAATCGTAAAACATTTATTTCATCAGCTTTTTTATGATATCGGTCAGATTAACGACTGTGTAATTTAATATCTCTGTATAATAAACATCTGATTTTTACGGTAGTTACTAAATTCTAATAATATTTATTGTATTAATACTGTAAAAGTAATTCTAACAATTTATCGGTAAAATATTAGCACTTTGTACCATCTACAAATATGTAGTTTTATTTTGCGATGTCCCCATGTCATTGTCATCTATACATCTATACATATCAAGAACACACACACATCAAGAAATACAGATTTTTTATACTCGTGAAATAATAGCTTTAGGTGTAGGGAATAAATAATTCCGTGTTATTTCATTTAAATATCTTTACATTAGTAATCTAAGTTACAAACAGTTTTACAATACCAAACCTCGCTTATATCTCTCCATCTCTCAACGTGAGTGGGTTCGCTATCTTCGAAGGCATCTGCTCAGGTCACCTCTTCTATAGAGAGACGATACAGGTCAAGATGAAACCTCTGAAGCGTACGACAGTCAAAATATGATTTTATCGGCTTTACGTACCAGATACAAGCCTATAGAGTTTTCTATAGCGGCAAAAGTAAAATGCTTTTTGAAGAAAGAAAAGTTTTAGCATGTATTTTTCTATTGATAAGTGTTTTTGCGACAGTGTGAAAAGATGTTGTATAACATTATTAACTTATAATATTACCAAAAAATGTAGAATTCCAAGAACAATGATTATTCCATGAATCAATAATTATAGTGTTTTGAAACCATTCAAATTAATGGCTGGATAATTGTCTTACAAAATCTTGTTTCTTTCATTTTTACATTCTTCAGTTGTCTGAAATTTCCTGCATATTCGAAGAAAATGTAATGGTCTATTTATTGACGAATTTATTTATTTAAAAAATATGTTGTGTTTACTCAATCTCTGACAAGAAAATTAAGTTACTTTATGCGTTCTATATGACATAGCGGGAAAACTAGATTCAAACTCCGACTTGTCGAACATTGCTGTTAAAACAGGATGATAATGAGTTAGTCCTACATAACTACCGGTCATTCTTCGTCTGCATGTACGCTCTAATGGCTTTAGATGCGACGACAGTATACACATAGTCGTACAGCGCTTTTCACTTAGCCGCTTACTGTAAAAAGAATTTTTAAGAACATCTAGAACCGGTAGTCCTCAGAAATAATTCACGAGTTAAATTAAATTTGATATAGTTACATATAGATTTTAGGAGATGACATTTAATTTACGATTCTATGATTAGGTTCTAACTTGTGCGGGAGTGAGGAATAAAAGCTGACACTTTTTTGCTCATGCGTAATAACTCTTGAAATATTATTTATTTTATTTTTATTTATTTATTTATATTTGGGAAACAAACAATAACAACATACATTTAGACTTACATAAAACAGTGTTGCAGATATCAACAAAGTTATTATCATTTTGATTCTTAATTCCAGTATTAAATTATACTGTCACGTTATAGTAAAAATATAATAGTGTTATTTCATCTTTCTTAATTTCACTTGGTTTTCTGAATCCGGGAGGACTGGATTTTTTAAATCGACTGCTGAGATTCTGTTTTTAGATCGGTACATGCGTTTACAACTGGTAACATTTACGAGTGTCTTTCAACTGTGAGTGATTTAATCGACCAATTAACCTGTTGATTGCTGATGTAAAGCAAATGTTCTATCGGAATTTCAAATAGCCATTAATTACTGAGCTTTTAGCATTCTATGGCATCGGTACAACAATTAGAGCTTGCTGGAATAATTTTTTATAAGATATATACTTTAATAATAATAATAATAGAACACTTTATTGCACACCACATACACATAATTACAAATATACAAGTACAGATACAAGATGTAGGTAAGAACAATAGGCGGTCTTATCGCTAAAACAGCGATCTCTTCTAGACAACCTTACCGATTGGAGCTTGTGTGGAAGAAAACGGGCATGGTGCACAATTTATCTAAAACGCGTTATGTATAGGCAGGATTCATAGAACTATCGCCAATAGTATAATAGTTAAAGAACACATCACACACACCGTAGGAAGTGGACAAAGGAAATTTGAGGATCAAGTCAAAGAGACACGTAGTGGTCTTTAACTTGTCTAATGGATAGATAGATAGATACATAAATATCTAATTATTTCGGACTTACTCTAACAAATAGTAACACTCATTGTTTTTACAGAATTTAATTTAACTTGTCATATACATTAATGTGACGATCAAATCTTACAACTGTACATACAAACCAATTGACCACAACCGAATCAGCTGAAATTTTGCACATGCGTCTAATTTGATAACAAAGCATGATTATCTTAGTGATGTCATTCTAAATCAAAGATGGCGGACGTTTCAAGATAGCGGACCAATTATTTTTTATGCAGCCCCATTATATGGGTATTAAATGAAATTCTTTGTTAAAAAGAATACGAAATATAAAAGACGTCGCTCAACGTCCAATAGGGCGGACTCAAAGCTTGTTTGTAAAAAGTTTTGTGTACCATTATTATTATTTCATGGCATATTTTGCATTACAATCATATTTTTTATTTTTTTTTATTTTTCATTTTTCAGTGAAATGTAATACATACATACAACATATTTTATATTTTACTTTTAACTATGAAACAACATTCCATCTCAAACGGACAACAATTCAAATAGATATATTTTATTAAAACCCAGCGATGGTCTAGGCTAAAGCAACACTAAATTAAACTGCAATTTTGCTATCACGAATCTAATATATTTGTATTTACATAAATTCAAGTACCTAATGTGAGATATTTTACAGATTTCTAATGTATTTTCCTTCGCTTCACCGTCAGTATTCTGCGCTCTTATCTGGTGGTACACGCGGCCTATGACTTCATGTACCCTCCTAGAAATAGTCAAACAATGAAGTAATCATAACTGCAAGTAACCATTATCGAGTGTACTAGTCATCGCTCCACTAATCATGAAATAGTGATACATGTAACAATACGATGGTGTTTATTTTAAATCATCTCAATTTGGCCTTTGACAACTCCTGGCTAAGAAGGATAAAATCTGGCGTAATGGGAGACGTACTTAGATGCTTAGGACCATCATGCTTTGAAAAATCTTGTTCAACCATGCGTATCAAGGCTCGGCATTCCTTCATATGACAGATCGATTACAATATTTCGCTGCTTCAAATCGGTTATGATTATTACCTTTAAGACCACTGGTTGATGAAGCCTCTATCTCTACGACGTTATTGCTGTAAAAAGTATCAAAATAATTTTCACTTCTCTGTATTGGTTAATATGTCATTCATTACTATGCGTTTGCATGTCATTAATTAGGTCGAATACACATTTTCATGCATATCGTGAAGCATAGACTTCTGGGAATACAGATATAAGTATGTGAAGCTGTTCTGCTTTAGAGTTTCCTTGCGCTGCAGTGATCATCTACAAGTTTCCATACCATGAACTAATTCATACATTTGAATTAATCCTTCTATACGCTTAGCATCTTAATTTTGCCCAATTTGTGTGTGTTTACTCGACGTAACATTCATTTAAAGAGGAGTACCTTTTCCGCCAGTCAACGGTGTAGACTCTGCAGCATTGCGACTGTAACAAGAATGTTGTTTACAATAGCAAAAATGTTATCCAATGTTCCATCGTGCACACGTTACGTCACTTGAGGAAGTGTGCAACAAAGTAACAGCCCATTACAGTTACGAGTAGTACTGGGCAAAGGCCTCATCTTTGTAAGTTCGAAGCGTGACCGATTACGCTTTCCAAACCTTTGAGTTGGGCGTTTGTTGTGAAGACGAATTTTCTGTTCTACTCGAAGAATTTCCCTGGGCACATTTTGAGATATGGCTAACTTTATTATTAACATCGATGAAAACGAATTGTTAATCCTTGATACAAAATACGTTATTATCATTAATATATTTAATTAATTTCATAAGATTTTCAAAACCTAAACGTGATACAATTTTTATTAGTGTATTATTATTATTTCTCCTTGAAACAACTCTTCAGCAAACCACGCCAATCATAAAACCTTGTATAATGTATACTTATTCTATGGAACCTAAAAACGTGTAAATAATGTGATAAGTCGTCTACCAGATACAAGTCTATACAATAAATATCGAACAATGGAGAGTGAAATCTCATCAAATCCGATATTTGTGCTCATTAGAAAAGTCATAAATAGCTGCAGTTCATCCGTAGCGTGCGGCTGCGTGCGTCCCGTCAGCGCTCCGTCATGAAGATCTCGATAACGTGTTGCTTCCACCGCAAACTGAGGGCGATTACAACATTGCTGCTTCCATAATTGCGTTTGTCGTGCAGGTCACGGTGGATGGTCATGATCGATACAAATGATCAATTGCCACCATTGTACATTTTTGTATCCAATTTTAATACATTCAAATTACTAAGAGGGGATCATATAAAATTCTATTCCAGATTAGTTAATTTGGATTTTGAATTTCTTTCAATATGGTACTGTTGTGTTAATGAAATATGGAAATTTAAAGATATCTTAGAAACAGATTGTCTTGGGACATTAAATCTAACCCAGTATGCCATCGCTCCGTTTTATATACTATTGTTACTATTACATAAAGCGAGAAATTAGGATCATTAAATCCTATATCTGGTATATGGTAAGTGTAAAAAATTTTCGTCATAACGTTTAAGCTTTTTATAAAACGAGAAAGTCAAGTTAAGTACACAGAGGGGTTTGTGATATCGCAGGTGCCAATGCACCTGATAGGTCGGTGTGTCATTAGGTCGGCGCGCGGCCATGTCATTTACATTTCATGCAACTCACCATCATCAAATATATGTATCTATTTAACCAAGTGGTCAACTGAACAGCCACGTTAAAGACGATCACAGCGGTTACATAAAGAAAATGTAGTTAAATTGAAACGAATAACGACGGTTAACTGAACACACGGACACAAGAAGAGTTTCAATCTAGTTCTCGAATTACTTCTAAACAGACAAGTAATTTCGGATCGGATCTAGAGACTGAATTCTGATAGAAAATAGGTTTAATTTTTAACTGTGTTATATAGATTTGCTCAGATGTTAGAAGGTATAAACAAATAATAATAATATCTCGAGATAACCTCCCACACGGCCGTCTGAGCAAACTCGACAGTCTTCACTTTGGAGACAAGGCAACTAACTAATAAACTACACGCAATATACATACCGTATATGTCAGTTTCTTTTTATTAATTTTCGTTATTTAGAATTTTCGTAGATCTGAATTGTTCCTAGCAACTATTGTGCAATGAAAAGTTCATTATAACGTCCCTATTATTCCGTCGACATTCAAAGGTATGAAGATCATGATTAGACATCGCCCGTAGAAGCTAATTCGCAAGGCTGAGGCGAGCACGAGCCACCTTGGCGGCTAATAATTTCCAATGATGTTCACGCGTTAAAGCGTCGTTTCCCACGTCTTTATTACTTCATTATTGCTACTCGTATTTACTCCGTAACAGTGGTAGAACGGGCTAAATTATTTTTATATGATTATGTTTACAACTCAAAGTCCTTGTACAACAAGAATATACTTCCGGAAGCGTTTAAATGTACGTGCGGCTGTTATTTATTCCAAACGTTTTATGACCACACATGCATGCATTAGTCGGTTCAGTATTGCTTTTCATCTGACAAGGACTCTTCAATGAGCCGTTATGAACAAGCCGTAAGATTCATATTTGATTAAAATCACTCCATTAGAAATGCAATGTTTGTCGTGTGCAAATTTGTGTATATTTGTTAAAATCCACTTACATTCTGAAATTGACCGACCAGGGGCCCATAAAATCTTAATAAGTAACGGTTGTTCATTTATCGGTATTCACCTTCAATAATAGTGTGATTCGGTGAACGCTTTAGATATAATGATATACGGCAATAACGCCTGCCCTATGTACCGGCTAATGTGACCAGCCGTTAAGAATATCATAATATTAAAATCGACAATAGAGTATTCCAATTTGCTCTCAGATCTTCCCGAGTTGGAAAAAGAGCTCCGGTACCAGCAGTGGAAGATAACAAAAACTAATATAATTTTTGTCGTATATTACTAAATTCAGCTCTGCTTAATATTATGTATGTATCAGTATTGATAATAAATTAGTGATAGTCTAATAATTTAAAAAACAATTTTCCACATCGTGGGTCTGAGTTCAAATCCCGGCACGCACATCTGACAACATCATGAGGAAACCTAGATGCCACAGAATTGTCACAATATTATCTCAACTTGCGCAATGTCAACATAGCCTATGACCTAAGACTAACAACAATGTTGCAGTGATCTGCACACAATGCATTTGCAGCCTAAATGTGATAATTTCTAATTCTTACAAAAAAATTATTACACTCTCTTGAATGGAATGCCTTACATACCTATCCACACTTATTGTCAACGTAGTTATAATAATAAACGTGTCGAGTCGGAGGAACGCACGTGCCACTCGCGAGCCTTATCAGAGACTTATCAAATAATCGATGCTTTGTTGCAACCGGCCGCCTACGACTGCGCTACCTTAATTAAATTTCCTACAAAATGTTCTGTAATTTTCCACACTCTTTATGAGGCAACAGGCACGTGTGCCATATCAAAACCAACTGTTATTCAATACGATATAGCTTTTAACTGAGAAGCCTATCAAACCAAGACACTTTAAGCCACCATTAAATCCTTTGAGATATTATTAGTATCAAAAATACTAACGCCAATTCAATGTAAGTTTATGACAACATTTAAATATAAAGAAATAATTCAAAGGTCGCTTCATTGACAGTAAAGCGCAAAGATAATTCACTATATAAAATAAAATAATGCAGCGGAAATGACAAAAGCAAGATACCTACTACCGGTTAGATTAGTGACTATTACTAAGCAAACAGCTCTCATGGCGTAGGAACGCAAACAGAATGCATCAATAGCTTATTAATGAATGAATCTGTCTAAGTCATAAGCTGTGTGCCTAGTTATTGATCATTCTATCCTTTGTAATTAATTACTCGTCCTACAATGCGTATTATGACATCTGCTAATACAATAATCCGTGTAAGCAGCTAACAATCAGAAAGTCAATGCAAAGTAAGCAAATTATTGTCGCATGACTTATTTTATTCATGTTTGCACTTGTTTGCATCATTATTGCATAATATGCTTTGAACATTACTATTTAATAAATTATCTTATTTCTAACATTTTTACATATAAGTATATCGCTACATATATTACCCATAGGGGCAGGCAGATGCGTAATCTGCGTCCTGAAAAATGTCTCTCCTCTTTTTTTATCATTAATACCTTATTTAAATTATTCTGTTAGTGAAGATGAAAGTCAATGACATTACAAACTTATACACTCGTGAAAATCTGCATGAAAACAAATGGTAATTTTTTAAAGGGCCAACCCAACCTCACCCGTTGCTTTAATTCAGCATATCGTTTGCAATATATCACTTGGCAAAGGTTAGAGCGCCTCAGTAAAATGATATTTTTAATACAATAGTAAAATAGGTCAGGGATGCAAAGTAGGGTAGGCAAAGCCAGTGCCATCGTGTGTGCCGTCTACTCAAGGTCGGATGAGCGGGATAACTGATGTTTAAATACAATGCTGCGAGGTGTTATCTCGTATCGCTTAGTTTAAATAACAAAAATAGATTTTACATAACACATTTATAATAATATTCGCTTGTAATCGTCTTATCGCTAGGTTAAAGTCTATTTTCCCGCTTTAAAGTAATATATCAAAATAAAACCCTAAAAATTGATAATATCTTAGTGGTTTATACGTCAACTTCTGGGTTTCTGATCCTGGTACGAAAATTTCTCTTTACAAAATTATATACATCGCTGCTTTGGAAAAATACTGTCGTAACTCAAATTGAGTGAATTTTTTAGTAGAGCACATTAAAGTTGTGTCA
>DWQT01005207.1:0-10496 GCA_018244895.1 Myscelus amystis hages | reverse complement strand
AGTGTAAATAGCACAGACATTAATGTCTGACATTTATGTCAGAATTTGTGTCGTAGTCTGAACGTACCATTAAAGCGCCGCGCACGCCAATTACACCGTTCCTTCCCCGATCCGAGGGACAAAATAAATACATAGTAGATCGAAGTGCGAGCATGCCGGCGCGGGTCGCGACATGGGATCGCGATCTACATTCTTAACGTTGTTTTATGGGCGGCGATGCGGGCGCGGGATACACGGACCATCGTTACTGGTACGACACACTGTGCGGCCACCTACACGTAGCACGCATCGCAACATTGATATCCATCGACCGAGCACTTTTTATATTCCCACAGCTTAACGTCGAGCGAATAGATTGAACGCATCTTCATTTTATGTTGTAGACTTTATGAAGCTAGAGAGTGGACAAGCGAACCGTATCACCGTGCCGTTAGTATCAAATCGATACTGCATATTTATTATAATTCGTAGATTTGTAAATTCGTTTTATTAACATTTTAAGATTGTACACGTAATATGTATAAATTACGTAAGATTTCCTTATAAATTCCATATGCCTTTTCGGTGAGTGAGAAAGAAACTTGAGGATTAGACGCGGTACATTGTACCCTTGTACATTATACGTGTATGTTGTAATTAATTTGTTCTAATAAAGGCCGAACCCAATCTAAAACCTTCGATGTCCCTGCGGTGGGCGAGGAATGGATGGCGGCCATTATTTGCGCGGCGACATATTGCGTGGCACCGTTTAGTGGTCGTGGGGGAAGCTGCCGCGCGGCCCGCCACGCACCACGGCTTTTCGGGTCAGGCTGTAACGTTTTGTTACTTATGTATTTATAGTTTCATACGAAAACAGCTTATATGTATATACATATACAACAGTATTTTGCACTATGTTGTTATAAGACAAATTGTTTCCTACCATCGCTTCCATCAAATAAGTTAGATCAGTCAATGAAGCTTCATCTATACTTCTATACTAATAATATAAAGCTGAAGATTTTGTTGGATTGTTTAAACCCGCTAATCTCAGGAAATATTGGTTCGATTTGAAAAATTCTTTCACTGTTAGATAGCTCATTTAACGAGGAAGGCTAAAGGCTATATATGATCTCGCTAAGATGAATAGGAGAGGAGCAGCGATAAAAAATATTGCGACAATGGCAAAATCATTTACATGGCAAAGAAGCGCTTGCGCGGAGAGCTAGTGTATGTATATACATATACAACACCATTTTACACTACGTTGTTATAAGACAAATGGTTTCCTACCATCGCTTCCATCACATAAGTTAGATCAGTCAATCAAGCTTCATAAACTATGTGTACCGTTATCTGACAGGCAACGTCTCACTAGGCCGTTCATTCGATTACGATGGTGTACGAGTGTCGGTAGACAACGGCCATTTCAATTTGTCCAACCGTTATTCGCAAATAATTACAATTATACGATTGGAAGACCAAGGAAAATGAATTAACCTTCCGCAATTGTGAACTCAAATAAGAAGTTAATTGATTCTCGCGCAAGAAAATAATTGGCTGGGAAACTACGTAACCATTAGCCGGTATCAGTATCCGGGACCGGAGAGCGGGAATACGCGACGGTTATATTTGTTGGCTGGATTATTGTAGTACTTTTCTTGTCTTTTTTAACTGTACTGGACATTATTGTACTACTACCTTTTGCCCGCGGCTTCGCGCGGCTTAAATTATTATTTACGACATCACATTAGAAATCTCAAAATTATCTGTATTTCTCTACTATATAATGGGTATTTTTATACATAGAAACCTTCCACTCGAATCACTCTATCTATTAAAAAAACCGGATCAAAATCCGTTGAGTAGTTTGAAAGATCTACGCATACATAGGGACAGGGAGAAAAAGCGACTTTGTTTTATACTGTGTAACGATTTACAATTGTCGGTTGTCTGGAGAGACGGAAATTAGATTACTCTACATATGTATATATATTTATGTCTCATGTATGAAATAGATATATTTGTATTTGTAACAAAATCCATTATTTACCAACGTGTATGTATGCTTTTATACACCAAATGTACATTGAGTATTATGTTTTCAACACTTCGCGCGCGAACGCGTCAATTCTCCGCCATCTTGAAATAGGTATCACTTAACGCGTAAAAATGTAAATATGATATTTTCTTTGTGAAACATTCTTTTCGGGGTATCTCTTGATGCTTCCTTTGAATTCTCCCTGTTTTATTTATAAGAACCCATTAATGTTTAATGAAATCTTCGGTTACGTGAAAAGTATAATACGAAATAAATTACTTTTTTCTGTTACTAAGTTTTTAAAATCATAATGATTACGTATTACGATTAACGTGTATTTTTTCTTATTGGGTTTTCGTTGACGGTTCCAATTGTAATGTTTATAGATTTCGTTTAGTTGATTTGAGTTTAGACAGTAATAAACAAAGCGGGCATTTTCCATCATACAGCATTCCACTATAAGCATTATTTGTATCACCGCTTGAGATGATTTCTAAGATTAAGGTTTAGTTTTGGTTGCACAATTTTTGGTATTTAAATAATTTAAACCCCTTTCATTGAACCGAATTTAGAATTCCTTATAAAATGTATAAAGTTCATAGTGTTCCTTTATGTTATTAAAAACGCTGCAAAAATGACCCGAGTAAGATGAACTTTCCTTCGTTAGAGAAATAACTTGGAAGGAATACTTGGCGTGTTGCTACGTTCGCAGTGAAATTCTCAGCTTTTATATAATATACTGGACTCTAAGAATTTTATACGAAATTGTTAACTTGGTCCCTGATGGGTTGTGTAATATGAAACAGCTGATTTTCCTTTTCTCGCTGACTTAATAGACATATTCGTTGATCTAAGTAAAAGCAGCACTCACTCACTCTTTCCCTATAGACTATTTTAGGAATTATTTGTAAAGAAAACGAATTGATCATAGTTTCAGAAAAAGCCTGAATATTGTTGATGATGTGACAATATATGTAATTGTATCATGATCCAGTTTATTTAGCTAAAAAAATTATACGAGTTTGTGCTGAAATATTTTGTTACCTAATAAATACTTCCTCTTTCTTTCTTTCATCCTAATACCAAGTCGAACTTTACCAAAACTTGTCACATCGTAATGAGGCAAATTATTAACGGTGTAATGAATTGAATTTCCGAAAGTTATTACACATTCCGTTCCAAGTTCCACCTTACGAACCCCGCTCTCGTTCCCAGTCGTAAAATGAAGAACCGAGACGGCAGGGACGCTACACTTCGCGAGAATTACAGAGTACAAATACCTATTTTGTAACGTTTTTCGACAGTTTTAAAACTCGCTCTCATTTTGATTACATTACTCAACTCGGAAGTATCAAGTGATAAAAGTATGAAGCTTTCAAATATATAAAACAAATTTTTCTATGTCTTTCATTCGTTACATCGGAGACTCTCTCGCACATAGTATACTCATAATTCTAAGATAATTTATTATAGCCAAAATTTAAAAATCTTCCAAAACATAGCTATAATCGCCTTAAACTGTAAAAATTTGAAACACACAAATTGAAACTAACATTCATTCGTTAATGATATTTACTCTCGTCTGGATTCAAACGTGAAACCCTCTGCTCAGTTCTGCCCCCTTGTCGCTACGTCTGCATAGCGCGGCTCGTTAGTTCTTAATGTAACAATTTCCCGCTAAGCTTACTTAACCTCAATGAGAGTCTTTCAGAAAAATCCGAAAGCCATTCATTTCGTAAAGAGCTTTTTCTGTAGGTATTCTTTTTCATCAATTCCTGACCTGAAATTAGTTGGCGTGACCGTTAAAAGGCACTCATATAAAAACAGCCTTCAATTCACAACTATTGTATAACTGTATCTATATGAAAAAAGAAACACTTAATTTTTTTATTTCGCCAAAACGCCTACGCCTTATAACAATAGATACAGTATAGAAATATGGTACTGATAATCTAATCTATGCCAGGACTTAAGTCCTTCGGTATCGAAAAAGACAAACATTTCAAACCGGTCATAAACATAATATGTTCTTAATAGGTATACAGACGCTATAAGATTCCATAATAATAATAATAATAATAATTGTAATGTAAACGACTCCGGCGTACAAAAACAGTGTTATTGTATAAAAAAAATAAACACAAACTCAGTAACATCGTATACCGTATAACGCCAAACACCGCTGCAGTACGTGGTATATGACTAATATGACGGGAAATATTAAACTCTTGAGCCACCCCCTAACAACACGCTGCACTGCCTACGCTAAGGGATGTGGGGGAACGCACGTGATTATTATCATGTGCTCGCGGCGTGATGCATGTAACATATGCTTCTATCTATGTAGTACTCGTAATATTTGTTATTGGTTATGATTGTTGTTGAAAATAATTTTGGTCATAACATTTGGTGTTATTTCGTTCTAGACATGGCAAAACATAAAATTGCTATTGTGACTTGAATTATCGCTTTCACTGTGAGAGGAGACACGGTCCAGCAGTGGACCATTAAAACGGTGGAATAAAATATTTGAATGAAGTTGCTCGCAGGTGAAGTGATATTAGGTTACATGAATAAGACGTAATATCATTTCGTATGGGATTTTAAGTGTCACGAATGATGAAGATCGGGATTTGGGTTATGGCGATGTGATTGTTTCCATTCGAGTGGAGTTCGACCTTGGATGTCTTTTTACCAAACTATGCCTTATTACTGTATCGCAGAGAATTGTTTTAAATCGGAATAATAAAACGAATTGGGAAACCGTTTAAAACCAATTACCAGTAAAACGAAATTGACACGTTTTGTAAGGGCTCCTCAGATAATGAAAGTTCGATGGAATGTTCTATGGTGACCCAGTTGCGAAATTTAGGTTAATTTGCCACTTTCATATCAACAGTGATTCAAATGTATATCGATCTTTGTATCTATAGATAAAAAAAACGTTTACCGATTTTCGGAAAGCGATGTGTCATTTCGTTGTCGATGAGGCTTTGTCGGATAAATAAGTAAGGATTTAAATGAACTCAGAAGTGGAATAGACTTAAGGGGTGTTGAGAAAATATACATAAACAATGGTTTTTCTTCGATCATGGTACAAATAAATACACCATAAGGTCAAAACCTATTCGTAAGTGCATATTGTTGAATAGACAGTTGGAGCTTCAAACAAACGTTTGATTCGAATAGCGATTAATCGGTTGATTCTCCAAAGGGAGTAGGGAAATACGTCGAAATGTTGAGTTCGCTCGACGGCGACGTAATGAAATAGCTAGTGTCATGTTCACTGGTCGGACACTCGTCAAATGGTCTGTCTCACAACTGGCTATAAAATATAATGTACGTACCTTAGTTAGGTATATTGCAGTACATAAATACATAAGTAACACTACATTTGTCCGATTTTAAGGCGATACCTACAATCGTACGAGCTGGCTAACTTTGACAAGAAGGCTAAATGTAAGAAAAGGATTATTTGTGTTCAATTGTAATTTCTATAAATTGTTTAAAATACACAGCAATGGACGAAATTGCTGTTTTTTTTTTATATAAAATTGGTGTTCCGACCAGATTCTATTTCCGAGTGGCACAACCAAATGTCAAAGTGTCATCAATTAGGAAAAAAATGCTAACTCGCTTATGGCTTCCATTTTGAACATGAAAGGAGTCGAAATCTCATTTCACCACTGCGCACCCCCACGTCAAGTCGTTGTCAGCGAACTCTCGAACCCGCGCCGCTTGCCGTCGCCCCAAATGTACATTTCGTCCGCAAACCCGTAATTAAATTCTGCGTATAATAGTGCGACGATGGAAGGTCCGGAACGGTTGTTCTGTTTGACCTGCAATCCGCAAACGCATTGCCACCCCCTCATTAATGTAGCCACGTATTCCAACATCCCCACGACTGTAATTCTAATTGCAATTCAAAAAGTTGTTCAAAATAACTTTACGTGCTACTACATTGTACATTGTTTGTCGTTATTAAAGTTACGTTTAGTCGTCTGTTGTGTAGCATTCTGTACTGAATTGAAGTATCTTTATAACTGTGCAAACTTTAATCTAATATCGATGTGTTACTTTTGTTGTGTAAGAAAAATAATACTGAGTAATTTACGTTTACAAATTGTAACCGATAGTAAAATATTATTATGGTATTAGTTTGATATAGTTTTAAAAGACAAGTAGACGTTTGGAAAGAGATTTCACATGGAAGCGAAAACGGGATGAAATTAATATCTAATGACTGACACGCGACCCGTGTCTACGACAGACACATTGGTATTGCGACTGGGCGTCTCGCCAATGTGTAAAACTTTGGCTGGCGTTGACGAAATGCCAAACATGACTGTTAGTCAGTTCTTTTTTTCCTTATAAATTTAATTCATAAGTTTGTTGCAGAATCCCGTTGTCCTTCATAACATTGGACACCCTACAATGAGCTTAACAATGAGAATGTGGAAGCTTAAATTGATTGAATCTCTTTTGTTCGCACGATTTTTTTATATTAAACGGACCCAGGGCATAATGTATGTTTTCGTTAACGTATTGTAAAAAGTTTGAATATCTTTTTTGTATCCGAAACAGTGGCTGAGAAATGCGTTATGATTTTAAAAGACGCAAGCGTAATACCTTTTAATAAGTATAATGTCTATATTTATACAATTATGGCATGTATTGTCATACAAATACGTCAGCTTTTTGGCCGTATTTGTGCTATATCTGTGCACCTTTGTATGCGTGTTGATATCTTTCGACGTGTAGTTGCAAAACGTATACATATCGCCAGTGGTCAGCGGAACAGCGCGAGCAGTTAACGACCGTATTGTCACATGTCCGCTGATTTATAGCGCACTAAAAGCCTCACGTTTGCCACACTGTTGTCGTTATCATCCCACTTGCACTCGCAGACGGTGACTTACTCAGCGTCATATTAAAAACACTGTCTGCATCGCCAATAATAATATACAGGCATGTATATACTTATACCTAAAGAGCTGGCAATGTGTTGTTTCCACAATTATTAAAGCTAGTCAATGATTACATGAACTCTTAAATCTTAGTACTGGTTTGAACAGTGGAAGCCAAAACGCCAAAGCCAAGATATTAGGATTAATCAGTCAACAAGCCAATGAAGTATACTAAAACGCCAAACGTTTTAATCTAGTCCTCAGTGAAGATACTAATACAGTAAGATGCAAATAGCTATTCGTTACCTTGAACGAGTGCTCTTAAAAGATAAAATGAAGAGGATTAAAAAAGACTAAGATATTTTTATAGGGCTTGAAATGTCAGCGTTATTCGGGGCATCTAATTAAACCACATTTTAAGGTCAGCGAATGGGGGTCAGGGATACGAATATTTATAATAAGGCCACCACCAAAAGCATGAAGACTTGACGCTCGATAGGCTTTTGGATGGGTTACCACTAGCGGCAAATTTTCATTAAACCTAGTCGGAATCTTTAAAAACATCAGACAAATGGGTTGGCCCAAATTTTGTATTCACGCAAATCCACATTGGAATAGCCTGGTGGAGAATGCCTCAGGTCTTCCGACCCAATTACAGGAAATACACATATCCGGCGATTTTTAAAAGGTTTTCAACCCATCATAATAGAAACGGCATTACGTTACGGCATTACATTAAACGGCATTACGTAGTTTAAGAAGCAATGGTAAGTAAGAATTTTATGTTTGTTATATTTGAAATACGTACAGTAAACTGTTGTCCCATTTTTGGAATATGATGAACCGCACGGAAACAAACGAGAGTAATTTGCGAGAACATTGACACACTACCCAACTTTCCTCTGTTGATATTTTCGGCCTCGCGTCATGTTTATCAAGCGCTCGCTCACTGTTAATATTAGCTGAATACGTGACTCGGCAGATACCTTTATGGTGGGACGTCATTTCAAAAACAACGTGTGCCCTACCGCCCTTAGGGCCAACAGGCGTACACTCAATGATTTGTTAAGTGAAGCATATCTACATACTTATGATTGAAAAATCTTGTCACCAATAAAGAATATCCCCAAATTCGTCCCCTAATAAAAATTTTCATTAAAACACCACAAGAACTATTCAGAACTGAAGTTTTACCTCCAGATACTTTATTACAGCCTTTTTGTTAAATTCTTTAATAAACTTATTCACACTTAAGTAATTGCCTGCTTCTAATTTCAATGACCGAGCGGTTAAGAAATAATATAAACAATGTGACAGCTATGAACGCAAAGTACTTTTGAACTTATCCATTAATTGTACGTACAAACAGAGACAAATTAAACTTAGCTCATTCCCGTTGAAATTTTAACCCTATTTAGTTCTGTACAAGGTTTCTTGTTACCTAAGTAGCTAAATAATCGCCAGTCTCCGGGGAAATGTTTCTCTTTTGTTGTCAACGTCAGGGTACGTTGACAACTTTATCTGGTCGCAGTGCGGTTAGTACTCGGTGAATAGACCCGGCCAACGAACCCAAGGCATAATGTGCCATGAGACCGAGGGGTGCGAAACTTATTGGGAACGCTGTAACTGTTGGAGAAATGTACGATATCACGATACAACGTGAAACGAGACGAGATTGAGTTATGTTTTTTTATGAATGTGGTCCGGCAGAATGATCTGTGATTTTAATGCGTAAACTTTTATTTCGATATAACAATGATTAAATTTGATTTATTTCATTGCGTTTTTATCAAAGAATGATAAAGGTAAAACATCTAATAAAATCCCTCGAACGAGAGAAAGTGAGTTGACTACTGAATTAGCATTCGACGAAAGTATTAAAGCCTCCTCATAGAACTACTCGTATTTCAATAGTGCTACATTAATATAGACACTGGCGCCCTCCGAAGTTCTAAAAAGCGTCTGATTATTGGCTACGTAACAAAGAGCTGACCGTTCGCGAATTTGCCTAACATTATATAACCTCTTGCGATCTATCACCGTCAGGATAGCGGGCGCTACGATAAATTTGCTTTCAACTAATCTACATTTATTGGGCGTTCAGTTCTACTAACGCACAGAGATCCGTAGTTCAGTGGACACTTGTGAACTCAACAACTACGCGCAAAGTCAGTGAAACACAAAATGTTGAGTGTGTGTTGAGCAATATTCGCATTCAACATAAAATCAACATCGACGCGTTATTCTTTAACGTCGACGTTGACAGCTTTATCTGGTCCCGGCGTGGTCGCGCGCGTTCAATAGAATGCGGACAACGAACTCGACGGGGAATGCTTTTTTTCTCGCAGTCGCAGTCGCTTGGATGCGGATGCGGAACGTATACAACTGGACACAAGCCGCACGGCCGTCGTTCGCGGCTCAATGTGCATGCATCTTATATTATGTTCTTCGCTTTTATATTTGACGGGAGCGTGGACATACTTAATCGTATTAATTGGTTCGTAGAGTAAGTTGATAGGAACTTGCTACTTAATGTCCAGACAAATATTTGAATGATAGGTACGCATATATAATTGTGTTTGTTCTGCTTGTTTGAAATATACATGCATACATGAGGGATGAGACGAATAATGAATGATTTTGAACACAATTTTAAACTTAATTTGTATATTAACTTTGCATCAAAGTATTGCGATAGGAGTAAAACTATGACATTTCAGAAATTTGTCGATAACAAGGCGACAAGGAATTCATCCAAGTGTATGAAATCGTTTTATATGAAAACCATTTGCCTCCAGCGTTTCGTGTAACGAAGCAACATTTAATTTGCGTCGCACGACATTAAATAAATTAAAAAAATCTCCCGTTTCCAATTACGTTTTTCTCTACAGTATTCTAGAATTGGTCGAAAATAAAAAGCAAAACTTTCACCCGTTCTACATGTTACCTATTTACAAGTTTAAATTGTAAACGCAAAATACGAATGTATTTGTAGTATATGTGTGTGTGTGTGTGTGTGTGTGTGTGTGTGTGTGTGTGTGTGTGTGTGTATTTAAGACTCGAACAACTCGTTTTATATCCCACTGCTGGGCCACCGATCTCTTCCACATGTAACAGTAATTTGTATCTTACACTACCATGTTGCTCTATGCGAATTGGTTATCTGAAAAAAAAACACAAGAGGTATCAAGGGACACCCAGATGGAACGAAGTTCCTTTCGATTAATTAATGAAGGAATTGTAATAAAATTTTATTTGTTTTAATTGGGAACACTAGTGTGTCGGACAACTTTCGTCTGAATTTTTTCCGTCTAGCCTCCTTCGCAACGCGCGATAAGGGAATTCCAAAAAATTTTTCAGGATATATAGACAATTCGATCGATTCGCCTCAAATTGATTTTTAAATAACGCTATTTTTCAATGCAATATCGCTCATTTGCGATAGCTTTGCCGATAAATTACCACTAAGCGCCATCACGGTCCCCGTGAAACCGTAATGCCCTCCATTTCGCCGGCATCACCATAAAAATAGCAATAAACTATAAACCTCTCGGATATTATGCAGATCA
>DWQT01005206.1:0-10496 GCA_018244895.1 Myscelus amystis hages | reverse complement strand
TATAATACTTATATAGATATTTTTATTACGACCAGACACAGAACAAACAAATGTGCTCATCACACAAATGTTTGTTTCGGGTGGGAATCGAACCCACGACCTCCGGTTTCACAGTCAGGGTCTCTAACCGCTCGACCACGAGGCCAGTCATCAGTATATGCAAAGAAACATTCAAAATGATGTGTACACCAAACGCAATCACTAAAAACATCGTGTGCTGTGCAAAATCTATGGAAAATATTGATGACACTCACACATAGTTCTCGTCAACGGAGTCCTTCACGAGGAAACAGGTCGAGACGGACCGGCGGCAGCCAAGCAGCAGACACTCCAGATCCTTATACATATCGCCGTAAAGCGCAGAGTTGTTCTCGCACAGCGATATAAAGATGCATATCGCCTCAGACTCCTTCGGATCGAATGGGCCGAGAAACGTGAACTCGGAATAACTGTCCGCGGACGCAAAGTTGAAGAACGCTCTGACTAGCTTGATTACTTTGTCGTTGTATTTGGGGCCAAATTGTTGACGTTTGCGCGTAACGTAATTATCGTTCCACGGGATGTAGAACGGATTTGTAGCCAAGTTTCTATCGGCGCGATGCGGTTGAACCGGAATTTGCCTATTGGGGTTCGGAGGCCTAATTGCATTACGCGGTGGGGTCATCAAACAGGGACTCATGAGCGGTTGCACCGAATAGCTGGGCATCAGTGGAGGCGGGCTCATGATACTGACGCCCAACATGGGCGGCCTGGTAAATGTAGTGTTCACCGCGAGGGGCGAAAACACGTTCGGATTTGGCGGGAAATTCGCGTAATTCGGATTCATTACGCGAACGCCTATCAAATTGGGATTGATCATTGGGAGGCTCCTCAGATTCGCGTTCACGGGAGAATGAACCGAATGGTGCACAGGGCTCATTGGGCCGGGAGTTATTAAGCACGGGTTCATCACGCTAGGACTCAGTAGCGGCGGCGCAAAGAACTGGCGACTGATCATTTCGCGGGCCGCGTTGAGTCCACATTTCACGAACCCCAGATTGACCAAGTTCAGGTTCAGTGAGGATAGCTGTATGAAATTATGATCTTGGAAGTGCGGATGCAACAGTTTGAGTCGCAGGTGTTTCAAATTCACGCACATCAAGTCCGCCCTGATCTCGTACAGTAGCTCGGGGTTCAGTATGGGGTTCACGAAGAACGGCCGCAGCCACGGGTAGTGGACGTACAGGTCGACGGGCGGCGGCCGGTTCCAGGTGATTTGGTCTTTCACTTCCTTGTCCAAATTCTCCGGCAAAATGAGGTATGTCGACGGACTGGCCGTTTTAATTATGCACAACCTGGAATAGTAAATAAAATGCACTGGTACAATAACACACATAGAGCTCCATCTCTCTCTCTCTGTCTTTTTCTCCCCCCTCTCTTTCTCTCGCTCCTAATTGATGTTGTATCACTGCTCCACAATAGTATAATATTGTCTATTTAACAAATTCCTAATATTTAAAATGAAAAATTTAGTTCAAATCCCTAAAAGGGGCTATGTATTGAGTATGTTTATGACATACATGTGAAAGTGTATTAATTTATTTATATGTTTGTTCGTCAATCCCGCAAAAAATACCGAATACATTCGTGTAAAATTTCGCACACAGATAGATCAAGATTTGGATTAAAACAGTGATTATCCACACACGGAAAACAAAGGAATAAACCACGCATTCACTGAAAGGCGAGGACGCTGATACAAAAACGGGATTTGTTAGTTAAGGAAAATGTTACTGTATTTAATGTAATTTCCATCTACTATAGTAAACAAATGAAATTAATAAATTTGTTCTGAAATTAGCTTAAGTTTTGTATTGTAAGTGAAATTTTGTAATATCTTAAGACAATAAAGAATCTTTAAACCGGCACCGAAACCGATTAACATCATATAATATGTATGGTATAAGAAGCGGCACTTACGATGGATTGGGGGCGTCGTCGGTCAGCTTGGTGCGGAGCGAGTACTTGTAGTACATTCGGATGTAGAACGTAATGTTCACTTGCCAGCACTCGTCGAAATCCAGCAGCGGCAGGTACTGCTCGTTATCGATGCACGTGACGATGAACTCGATGTACCGAGTCTCCAGCTCGCTCAGGCCGCGGAGCACCACCATGCAAGCGCTGTTGTCTTTCACGAACTCCAAGATATACAGCAACACGTTGGTATAGAAGTACACTTCATTGATTCTGACAGAACACGCGCGGAGCCGACTGGCCGAGTTCACGTCAGCCTCCGACAGCTCGGCCTGCGAACACGGTGCTAACAGTATTAAAAAAAAAATACACACAATAAAAAAAAAAATACACTCGATTTGAACACCTCGCTTTTGAATAAAAAATCAATGATCTTTAACTGTTGTGTTTTGTTTAAGATTTTTTCACATCAAATCTAAATATAAAGTGATCGCTGTAAATAATTATTTTGTATTGGATTTTATTGAAAATTCATTATATAGGTACTTCATCTCAAAGGCTCTATCTTCCCCAATATTAGAAAAAAGAGGGTAGGATCGATTTTTATTATGCTCTATTTAGTATCATAATATAATAAGTACACACCGGTTTGAAGTAAAAATTTAAACTTCAAACTTTTCCAATCAACCTGAGCAGGAAAGCAAACGGATTGGGGATTCGATAGAAATATTTGAATATAGAACATTATGAATGAAACTAATGCATAACAACAGTTCATAAATATTCAAACGTAGAACACAAAATGAGAGACGACTACATACCTAACTACGACATCGAGACAACATAGAGACAGACATAAAGAGGAAACATCAAATATACTGGCATGCGACTTTTTTTTATTATTTATTTTTTGTTTTACGAAGTATTGATTTGTATTCCGGGACACTACTAAAGGCTCAATTCGCACTAGCGCAGAAACGACGGATAACGTCAAATTAAAAGATAAACCGAGTCCAGATCGTAGTAATGGAAAATATTAAATTAAAAAAAAAGGGAAAGTATTAATGCAATTGTTAAAATAATGAATTATAAAGTGTAGGTATAACATTTTCTGAGGTGTGTGGTTTACCAATCCGCACTCGGCCAGCGTTGTGGACTATGGCCTAAATCCTTCTCACTACGAGAGGCGACCGGTCCAGCAGTGGACCAATAAAAGGGTGAAAAAAAAATGCATGGTGGGATCAGATTATTTGTGTAGCGAATCTCCCGTACCCGAGCTGTTATGCGCCGACAAAGATAACATCAACAGTATTATCTAACACACCTATGGGAGGTGGTTCACAGCGAAGGCTGTCCAGTGGCTCATATCGACTTCGAATACTTGCGATGGAAGCTGACAATCTTCAATCTTCAATCAACATTGCTAGATTGCTAGATGCGCGTGTTTCCAAGGACATGTGAAAGAGCGGGGTGTATAGCGTAGGGGGGTTGAGAATCTAGGAGTTGGAGGGAGGGGATCGAGGGGCTGTTGAGGGGGCTGGGGGGGGGGAGTCGCGGGGGGCATTGCGGCGAACACGGCTTAAAGCCACAGATAGTACAGTGGACGACAGTACTGATGCGATATTACACAAATAGTGGCGCAAAATCATTGTGCGCGGTAAGGTGCGAACAGCGATAACGATCGCGAGAGATCGCGATCGCATCTCTACCGAATCGCTGCGACCGTGAACGACCTCCCTAAGAGGCGCAAAAGACGCGCATTAAGCCCGGTGGGCTGAGTTTTTGAAGAGTATCGTCAACTCGCTAGAGCGCTGCATTCATTAAATTAATTCATGTTGCTCAAACAACGCTATCACAATGTTGACAGCGCTGAGTCCGTGTGTGCGGAAGCACAAACTCTGTTTCGCTCGCGTACGAGAACTACGCGTAATCACTGTCGTCTGTTACGCGTTTCGAACTGATCCTTTTGAAAAAAAAAACAAAACAAACAAAATAAGACAATTTCCACAACAATAACAAATGGAATACACGATATTGGTTCAAGTGCAAATAATTTCGATGTTCTTATGTTGCTTCGGTCGAATTTTACACCAATAACTACAGTTTTTACTCTAAACATCGAATGCATGCAAATTAGTCATTGTGTGCTTACATAAACGAGTCCAGGCATTAGGTTTACAATATCGGCGGTATTGCAGAACTTGCTAGAAATGTAACATTTTTATACAATGTCAAATAACCGCTTAGAAAGTTAGTATTTATTACATTTTTAGAAAATGGCAAATACAAATTTAATACACCTTTTAGAAATGGCTATTTAATGGTTCTCAGATTTTTTTAACATTAAAACTAATTTATCTCTTCAAAATAATCTTTTATAAATGGCATAACACTTTTGGAAACAGCATATTTATATAGGTTACATCTTTAACATTCATAGTGTGTTTAAAAAAACAATATTTGCAGTAATCTGTGGTTTTTAAAACTACATTATAACAAAATAATGACATTACAATTTTAAACTTTAATACGGACCAATAAAAATTTATTAAAGGCTGAGGTAATTAAAGACCAAAGGACCTACACTATGTCATAAGTTTAAAAGATCATTAACTATATAGCAACTGGGCTATGTTATATACCTAAGTAATAAAAATACGAAATATAAAATTTATCAAAATTTACCTCGGCAAAAAGTACTTTTGCATTAGCTGCTTAAAACCTCGAGGTTTTTCTTTTAAGTTCGGGATCTCTTGGCGGATCTGTATACAATCATGGCCAACCGGAGCATCGCTGGAATAATATAACACATTTAGAATTATTTCATAGCGAACCAACATCTATATTTATAAAATAACTATCCAATTTATTGTTTACTTCTACCCAGTCAATATCTGATCTATGTAATTCATATAACATACGCATCATACTAAGGTTTATGGGAGAGGCTAAAATGTATAAAAGTAACCGATAAAATCGATAGTCATTACCAAATTTGCGTAGGCGAACTCTGATAAAAACGATTGTTGAAATATTCAATATCTGTAATTGTACATGCAATACAGATGTTACACAGAATAGAAAACTTGAAAATACTTACATTACGTCTTCTTTCTCGAAATAAAACAGTTTGGGGTCCACGTACAAGTCATTGCGAGAGATCACCAACTTCCCGCCATTATTCTGCAAACGCGCTCCAATTTCAGGAGCGGCTTCTTTCGGTATATATTCCGTAGGTTGACGTACAAAATTAAGGTTCTTCTTGTTTCCCTTTTCGTAATATTTTATGAAGTTATCCATAATCGTAGTTGTAAGCGAAATAAAAGCTTGATTTCATCAACAAGTCTTCCTTGTACCTACCTGTGCAAAGTCTAACAAAAATTAACGCGCCTGCTAGCTTTACCTACACTACAGGTGTCTGAAGAGCTACTGCCATAGCCGGACGGCTCACTAGCGCCACTGCTTGGGCGCGAATACCTATTTTATTTCGTATAGCAACGTTAATTCTACACAATGTGGTCAGATGGCGTTAGCAGTTAGTATTATCTATGAAAACTTTCTACCTACCTCTTTTACAGATGTAGATTTGGCAAATTTACTGTAATATATATAATTAATTACTTGTATTATATTTATATTTAATTGAATACAAATTACAAGCTATGTAATGTACTTATTTTCTAAAAGATTACTAATGCATCATTTTCGGCGTTTCAAATTACACAGTTGCATGTCAGACCCAAAGCAATGTAAAATAATCATCACCATTCACATGTGCGTGAGATTAGCCTTTCCAATTCTCCTCACTATTAAATAATTCACCAAGAAAACCCTGTATTCATATTAGAGAGTGCTTGAAATATGAATAAAACACAAGTATACGTGAAACATTTTATTACGCGCTCTACAAACCATTTAAAGAACTAATAACAATTAAAGTAATACATTAGACAAGACAAGAATCTCAAAACAATATATGAACCATGATTTAAGTCTGCCATTATTTACATCAGGATAATAAAGAGGATATAAAGAATCTTGCAAAAAAAAACCGAATCGAAACTTATCAGACGTTTTACTTTAATTGAAGAAAGAGACCACAATATGTTTCTGTCTCTTTCGAATCAATCTGGCAACTAATATGCTGTTACTCGGTGATCCAGTAGAATCTAGAGCTGAATCTGGCCGGTTTCTTTTCTGCGTCTTCAGGCAGAGCTGGCGTTGCATCTGGATAAACAGCCTTGGGTTCCTCCTGTGGCTTGGGTCTGGTGGAATAATTTAATTTGCAACATTATTTATATGTGACATTAATATTACTAATTAAATTTTTACAGACAAAAGTTAATAAAACATACAACGACAGATCACACTTGAATGTTGCGGTCAATCTATGCAGATCATGATTATCAGAATCTGACTTCGCAATATGGGTTTGCATCAGCCATAAATATACTACCACCCTTAAGAAAACTTTGGAATATCTACACATCAATAAAAAAATGTTCACAAATGAAAATTCTTGGTAAGGTTCCTTTAAAAACGATAACTAATTACCCTTTCTACTTTCTCTATCTTCCATTTTTGTCAATTACCAATAGAGAGAGAGTTACAGATAGCTCTTAGCAATAGCACTGTCACTTTAATGTTGAAATCCAGACTCAGTGAAGATCATGTTTCAATCATCATACTTCAGCTTTGTGCACCCTTCAGGCTATAGTACAACGGGAGAAAAAAAGCCGATGGAAAAAACCCCCAGCACTGTTTAAGAATTAACTCAAATTAATTCAAATTGCCTAATTTGGAATCAGATAGCCGTGTGTGGAATTGTCCTAAGATATTATATTATTATTATTATTAATTATGGTGTAAAATAAAGTGTTATAGTCGAACTGACACTCGTCTACATAGTTATTACCGGTGACAATAAGTAAAAATTTTTAGAACGTGCAACAACTACATTACTTGTCCCGCCTAAAACCGAACTGTCAGGCAGCGCACTCTCTCTTCCCGCCAAAAGTCATGTCACTAGATCTGTGACGTCACTTCCTAGGCCCCGCACTCGCATTGTATTTGACTAGAGAATATTACTACAATTAATTACCTCTTGGAATCATGGACGCGGACCTCGGTGAAGTATCCATACGCTGGACGCTCTATGTTCAGCTTGTCCAACACGCATTTATCATACACACCCTGCGTTTTGCGACAACTGAAATAGATGTAAGAAATAGATAGAGTGAAATAGACGTAAATTTCAATTTTTAATATCACCCGGCAATAATAAAATATGTTTCACATATAACAAAATATCTCTTCTCTAATACAATGTATAGCATTAATGGATATATTTTTAAGGTGTGATCTATTATGTTATTCATAATGTACATATTTATATATTACTTCAAAATATCCTATTAATATCATTATGGCGAATGTATGTTTGTAATGTATGTTCTGTTTTCCCACCCAAACTGCTTGGCCGATTGTAATGAAATTTGGTATGCGGATAGTTTGATGCTTAAGAATGAATGTAGGATATTGAAATGTACACATTTATTATTTACTTAAATACATAATACAAGACCTTAACCACACGTTGCTAACATTGGAATAACATATAATGTTATTATTAGAATATTTAAATATTAAACATACCAATCAAAGCTATAATCCCCTGAGCTCTTGTCGAGGCAGTTAGCGTACTGGTTGAATTCAGCGAGACAGGTCTTCTTCACTTTGCGGAAGAAATCCATTGTACAGGCGGTAACCGCCTTGCCCTCGTTAATGCATTTACGAGGGTCCTGCTCCTCGAAGCGGCACAGCATGAACTCCTATTAGAATTAACAATATTTAATCATCAAAATGTATTTCCATACACTTAGTGAAAGTCCTTCGCATTTATTAAAAACCTATGGTCCAGGTAATCTTTTAAAATTGACAGATACATGAACACTACTAGAAAAAGACTCTAGTACATGGATTAGGAATCAATTGAGAATAAATTGTGAGAAATTTTTAGTTCTTAAGTAAGACTAAAAACAAATCAAAATTTGTTCAAAATAAACAAGCTTGACATTGGGTAAACGGTATATTATATTTTACAAGAAAAGTAGTCTATACTCGCAATCATTAAAAAATAATCGATAATAACAAAAAACAATTATTATTGTAATATTTTTCAAACCAAAACATAACCTACACAGCTGTCGGTTATGCAATCAATATACTGTCTAAAAACCTTTCTTGTAGCAATTTTATGAATAATAATTTAAATTTAAATACAGAATATTGAAATACAATACGTACATTATTAACTTGTTCGCAATGTTTTCCTAAATGAAAGGCTCCAGCTCTTAAAGCAGAAGAAGATAGATTAATTTCCTGGACAGTCAGCTCCGAATCCTCAGGTAAGTGGACATCGGCGGTCAACACCATTTTGATTTTAGTTAAATATCACTAGTAATTTTGATATTGAAACCAAATAAGTTAATAAACTTCTCCCACAAACGAGTCGAAGAAATTGGCTAATTTAAAGCTGCAAATTTAAAAAGTGCCCCAATGTTATGGAAAGAAGTCGAGTTTACAAGATTTTGCTAATGGGTGACAAAGATAGGCATATATTTAACCCAAAATATATTATTTGGTAGAATAATATAGTTGACATTGACAGCGGTAGTTTTATACTACGTCTCAACTCACGCAATATACTAGTTTTTATCTTAAGGAACGGAATAAAAAATATATTTGCATGCAAAATTGATGTTTATTAATATTAATATACAATGACTAGATAAAAACATAAATCCGTTTTAACGTAAGACGTAGATATTTATAATTTGCCATTCGTCTTCTTTTTGTTTTCCTTTTCATTTTTTCATATTTTCCAATTGGCGTCCATACATAAGTTCTTGGTCTTGTGCAAATTTAGTTCCTTCATCTAATGAATAAAATATTAGATTAATTATGAAAATGATATTAAACCATCTACGTGGAAATTATTATGGTAAAATTTCTTACCTCCATACATTTCTAAGTTTTCGGCCGGTACCTGATATAGTTTTGGGATATCAAAACGATTTTCCTGTAATTATCAAAAGGGACATCACAATTGCATCCTTTGTTAAAAGGAAAAAAATGATTTAATGTAAGGAAAAATCATACCGAATCATAATTTCTTCGCCCCATTCTTGGAATATTCTTGCTTGGCAGAGTTTTAATAACATATCCCATCATACCTTGATCGTAAGGACCTTCTGCTTCATTGCTTCTTCCAACCCTTGGTACATTATTAGGTTTTATAAAGGAACTTTGTACTTGAATTAAAGTACAAACTAAGCAGAAAGCTAATACATATGACATTTTTGTGACCATTTTATAGAATTAATAATGGTGTAACCGACTAAAACCTTCATTGATTAATGGTACTATGTTGTTTGGTTCGGAGTTTTATATTACAGAGTTTCGATTAGTCCCACATCACTGTAGATTGTATCAAAGACTTCTACTTTTCGTTCAGAATACTAAGTAGTTCATTTGAAACAATCTTGGTGTAACATCAATGAGGGTAGTTATTTCGTGAACATGATCTCTATCTGTGAATGTTGGCTTGTTTATAATTTGCAGCTTTAAAGTTTTAATTCAACCGACACATTTTTAAAAAGTTTTTTATGATTACGTAGATTTAAAAGAAATAAATTAAGATCTCAGAAAAATATTATGCTATGAATTCGGCTTGTAGATGAACAGTAGTATTGTGTTGAATCTGTGCTAAATTCAGTTTGACAAATTCAATTCGTTTTCTATCAAACTACCAATCCTGCATTGCGTGTTAATAAACAGTGTTGTTTACCATTATTTATTGAACTCAAAAGCTATATCTATTATCAAAATGGGCGAAAACCATGTGGTTAATGCCATATTTAGTGATTTTCAGAGGACCCTGGACATTGAACATGATACCCGCGAAGTTAGTATTTGGTAGTTATTCTGTAGTTATTTACCGCCTTTTCTAACTAGGAATGAACAATTACGCATTCGTTTAGAAGTAGTTTTTTCACAAGATTACTTGAATAAATGCGTTTAGAAAGTAACATTAGTCACAATAATTAAAGGAACAATATTATCTCGAATCCTTAGAGGGTTTCCGATAATAAACGTGCATAGGTTATAATTCAACCAAGTTACAGTAAATCCGGATATTTTAATTGTTAATATAGGACACCTACTAAAATAATAGTTAATTAAATTAAATGTCTGTATCATTATTTAATAACAAAGAAAAGCATATGTTATTAATACATATCCTTTTCTTTATTATGTCATGTGAGGTTTATTTGCAGGTGATCCGCAATATTTGCAAGGAAATGGACCAGGTCTCCCGGGAGGCCATGACGGTGTTACAGGTCATACACCACAGCGAGGAGAGCAGTTAGTATACTTAAACATTTATTTAACACACACACACATTTCACACCTATTTCTGCCTTATAACAGCAGTGTTAAGCGCTGCTGTGTTCTGGTTTGAAGGGTGTGGTAAGGGAGAC
>DWQT01005205.1:0-10496 GCA_018244895.1 Myscelus amystis hages | reverse complement strand
AATTGTCTACGGTCGTGAGTTTGTGGTGGTGACGGGGATTGTGTGTTGGCCTTGGCGCTGGGGGCGGGGTGGGGGGGGGGGCGCTGGTTTTGAGAACGAGTTGATAGGAAGTAGAAGGTCATTACCCGCTAGTAATATTGGCCCACACAATCTACTCGTTCGAGTCAGGTCAACCTGGCGTGGTCGTGATGCATCAAAGTATCAAGCTGCGCGTTTCTCAAGTAAGTTCATTGGAATGAATGCTTTAATTCTCATTTTGCCTTGAATGCCAATGAGTGCGACGACCGACATCTCTTAGGAATATTCATCCATGGTCATTTTCTTCTCATTGATCCGGAGATCAATGTAAGGATTTTATATTTATTGGATATTAAAACTATGCCCACAATTTTAAAGTATGAATGAGACAGAAAATTCAAATGTGATTATGAACTAATTATTATGACTTTTTTAAATTGTCGTCATACATAAAATGGGTGGATGAAATTAAGTATCTCTACTTGCTGCATTAAATACAGTTTTGTTCCATCATAAGGTACAATACATACACTGTACGAACGAATTAGCAGTATGTGGCCGAGTAATTGGGCCAATTTGTGGATGAGATGATAAGCCAATTAGTGGGATCGATAAACGCTGGTAAATACATTCGTTCTATTTCGCTGTCAGTGGTAATTTTAAACAGACAGAGAACACTAAGACTACACCTGAATTGTAAACATACTCATTTTTTCTTTTTTACTGATAACGCAAATTCATTAAGAATCCCCTCGGAATATTTATTGAGTCCGATTTTTATGTCTATAGTTGCATATTATATAAGTGCAATGTAAACATACTACGTTGTTACATTCCAACAAACCTTTTCGCAACAAATCTTTAACTCTCGCTTAGTTGACTAATAATACCATTTATTTGAATTTATACATACTTGTAATAAAGCCGAAACGAGTATAAATTCTGTAGATGAAATGTGAAAAAATAGTAATTGGGACATGTGACATACTTGAACAGACTCGATATTGTTAATTTTGGTTTTTTAGCCTTTGATTGTCTGCTAGTAAAACGCAAAACCGAATTTGAAAAAAAATCGGTATAGCGATTAATCTACTTTTGTCGACTGCTTCTATTTTACGATTATGCTTTAAATGTAGCAAAATATACTAACATAAAATAAAAAGCACACATCTGAAATTTATGAACACCTGTCCTATATGCCTATGTTATAGATTAGCGAAAGAAACGTAATCGTTTAGTGTCAGTACAATGCAATGTGGTTGTATAAGACATGGCCGTATTAATGAGAAAATGATACTAGTAACGACAAAAACACGTAGGTGATGCGTGTTATCTTGTAGCTAAAAGGTTATCGTTCGACTCGAAACAATTGGGCCGGTGGCTACTAGTCGTTGGCGGAGTTGTGCTCGCAAACGATCACATCGCTCTAATAAGACGCGCTGAGCGAGAAATATATCTATTGCTGTCTTCATTTTTTGTATGTTGTCTGTGTAAGAGATAAATGAGATAACGTGTTATTATAAAAGTGCTATAGCTAAGGCTGCGAAATGTCATCATGAATGCAGGCAGTGTACGACTTTTTGAACTTGAAGGACGTTTTGTTGGGCAACTTCAGCTGTATAAATTATTGTGGAGATGTCGTCGGACTACATATTTAGATATACGTCAAGGTATATGAATTCGGAAATCAAAGTCGTATAATCGGTTCTACGTATCTACCAATGTACATGTATGTTAAAGTGTGTCAGGCATGGTTGTGATTGCGAGAATCATTTACATATAACATTGAATTATAGTAAAGCGACATTTTTTCGTATGTCGTTGTTATTTTGCCGGTATTGAGTCAATGCCAGCAACGTGATCTCACATCCTGTGACTGTCCCCATCCGTCCTGTCGCGGCCCCACTAAACGATCTAAATAAGATCACGACCTTGACATTAGAATTAAAACTCAATCACCGTCTACAAGGCTAAACCCAATAAAAAGTGCATAAAATAAATACGTTATAAATTCGTTTGTGTCACGTTGCGTTTACGGCTCATATTATGTCGATAGTAATCATTCTGTACTCGTAAAATATTTAACCATATCCATTTTTTTTTTTATTTAACCTTTACTTCGGACTAAAAATTTTGCTACAATCCATATTGTTAGTATTAAACTTATACCTAATGTTAGTAAAAAAAAATATATAGTAGTAATTATGATAGTTCTGCTCTGCTTAGGCGCTAGCGTTAATAATAATTTTCGATAACATATTTAAAAATACGTACAAACTGTTATAGTTTTAAACAATTTTTTGGTGGTGTTTCATTTATATACAAGTTAAAATCAGATTTACATGTACATACATTTGTATATTTTATAAATAATCTTGTTAGTTAGATTACTCAACAAGTTAAATGGTACGACTTGTGTAAATTTTATCAATTCAGTATGTTTAAGGACTTCAGGGATTAACCTGTTTGACAGCTAATGAAGACGCTTATTCATTCTTTTGGATATATTAATCATAATGATCCAACGAACCAGAGCCATCGGTATATATTTTACTTTAAGTGAGTAGTACCTTAGTACACTTTAATTGAGTGTTTAAAATTTAATTTGAAGACATTGAATTTGATTAGTTATACCCAAGTATGCAATACAATTATCTGAGATTTTTTGTAAAATTACATAACTATTTTTGTCACGTTTTGCATAAGTTCACAATCTAGGTTTTTCATTGCGCAGAAAATAATTTCAATTACATGTTCAACGTGAATACGATTGGAACGAATATGTCGTTTGCAAAGGCTTTGAGAATTTTAATGTGAAAATAAGTAGAGCGCCGGTAAATTTCTCGTTTCAATTTAAATGATTAGCTACATTATTAACTATATGAAATTATTAACTATATTAAATGGATACTCGTATTTAATTGAAGGAAGAAACAACTTTGTCGCTTCGTGTGATAGACACGCAATAAAAAAACATTCCGATTCAGTTCTTAACAATGGTCTGTTATGGCTCCTCTCTTCTAGACTCTTTTAGTAGCAGTAATACGGAACCACTGCTGTTCCGATTTGCTGGGGAAACAAGGTTCTAAAGTCTATGTTTGGTAGATATCTAAATTAATCTTACTTAAAATGTATTGTTCATAATATAGATTTGACGTATGTAGATATAATAAAATGTTACATGTAATTCTAATAAAATACATTGTTTGCGTGCGTTGATTTATTGAGACTTTAACACTTTGGTTCGCATAAGTTACGTTTATTATTTATCTTATACATGTTTACATAATTAGACGTAAATTTCTACTTGATGGTTAAGACCGGAACCTCGTTCGCTTTTCAGTCTAATGTTAGCGTAGGAGAGCCCCACGCCGCCCGCTGTGATGCTCACGACAGAGTCGGTGTGGTCCAGGTCGCGGACTATAATACCCTGGAAGAGATAGTATCAATGTGTAACAAACATCTATAAAATAAAATTCAAACAGCTACGGCCGCAGAATTCAAGTCAACGCTGTTTAAGTTTTCATACGTGAATCGTAAAAATCATGTAATATCATAAGATAATACAATTAACCCTATGATGATAGTACATAAAATGATATAATATTAAAATAATAGTATAACATGAAACTAGCCCATCCCTAGCCTTAGAATAATTGAAATGATACTTTTAAAACTAAGTTTCACACCATCCTATTAGATTTAGAGTAATTTCATTTTTTTCTCGGCAAACTCGTTCACTTGATCTCTATGTACATACCTACATATATCATGAGGTTGCTTAAAAATGGTCTGCCATTTTAGGGCATCCGCCATATTGGATTCCTAATGACGTCAGTTAAATAATGATGTATGTTATCCGAATCAAATGTGTCTGCAAAATTTCAGTTCAATCGGGTGGTGTTAATGGGGTTGGCTTAAGTGAAGTTGCAAGATTTGACCCTCACTTACTAAAGAACTAACAAGGCAACTTAAATTAAAGCTTGTAAAAAGTCATGTTACTGTATCATTAATTTCTTATAATACACATATTGGAATGTGTATTATTGAAGATATAATATAACTGTGTAGTGTGAACACATCTATTATTTAGATTTACGTCTGTGGATAAAGCGTCGGCTCACTGTCAGAACACATAAAGTGCAAAAAATCATCAAGTGCAGTTTAGAACAGCCACGTACTAGTGTTCATAACTTTTGTGTCATACAAAAACACTTCTTAAAGGAAATAAAGATCTTAATCCATGATATACATATGTTTGGTAATGGGGCCATACTGAGAATATAACATACAAATATCTAAGGTAATAAACGGAAAAGGACCGCAGAGACTAATAAATAAGTAGCATTCAAGTGTTTATATGACCCGTTTATATTTTATTCACATACCTTAATAATCTGTTGGCCTGGATCCGAGAAAAACACTTCTTTAACTCTCTTCTTGAGGGGGATTGCATTGTATTCAACCTTCTGTTGCCACAAAAGTCTGTTGTTAAAACTTGTACCCACTATGAGATCTTTGCAGTGAATGAGACACACAAACGAGACGAGGAGAACAAATAAAACTGGAGCCGCCTTCATATTTATAGTTTAAGGCGTAAATGGCGTGTATCGCTTCGTCAAAAGATGCCGGGGAACTGATTGACTTTACTCGAGCACTGCATTGGACGACTAACATGTTTACCTCCTCGTTACATGTAAGCGGAAAACGCTGACCGCGTTACTCACTTGAGGTGATTAGCTATCTTGATGTTAATAGTTGGCAGTTCTTGGAAAAAATATAAGTCTTTTTTATTTTTATATTCTATGTATATTATTTATTTTTATTACGAAAAATGTCTTTGTTGTAGATAAAAAAATCGTTGTTTTTGGTGTTTGTATGTGTAGTTTATTTTTACTGAAATACGGTACAGGTCGGATTCACATGTACTCGTAGTTTAGTTTAATATTTGTAGGATACCAAGTTGTGTTTCTACATATTTGAAAGGCTTGGGTGTCGGTCCATGAGTATACTAGAGTCGACCATCTCAATCCTCAAGAGCAGCGACGCATCCGTGATAGACACACAGACAGAACTTGATGAATATTAAGGAATACTTGCACTTATACTAACAAGTATTATTGTGGTATATTGTCTGTACCTGGGAGATTCTTATCACGCCGATAATTTCAAATAATTGGATGTGGGTCGCCCCCAAATAGCTTGCGGTCTTCACTAATACCTTCGAAGGCGAGATGCGTCAGGGTAATAATTGAAGTTTTAATAAATTATTTGTGACTCTGTCCACTGACTGTGGTATTAACCTTCGGCGTATTTATAATTAGAATTATGCGAGGTATTTTTTAAACTTCGTTAAAGTAAATTTCTAATCGATTGATTATAAATTTTAATATATTAAAGATTAGGTACTAGTAACGAAAAATTTTTAACGTATTACCTGGTTATGTTTTGTAGATAACTTAAAATACACTTCAATATTATTTTGCTTTGTTTTGCTTTTATTTTGCTTTATTTTGCTGATTTTAGCGCTTTTATCATGACATGACATGAGTCATCCAGGTCACTGTAACGATTGCAGGTCAGGTGACAGTTTCAAACCAATTTTAATGACGCCTAACACTAAAGAACTACGCTGCGTTTTCAATAATGCTTACCCTTATATTTAGTTTTCTTTACACAAATACGCCATAGCTAATGAGCGAATGTCGTATTCTTTTCTTAATTAACTGTTTATCTTTTACCGAGCGGTATCGGTGATCAACGTTATCGAGCGAGGAAATAACCGATGATTACGTACTGCGACAGTGAGTGAATTCTTTATGAAAAGGTATTTCCCCTTGCGTCATTAGCAATGGGGTAAAAGAACTAATGTGAATATAACTGAGTTATCTGTAGGTGGATTCCCTGTAACGTGCTTCTGGCTGGCAGCGGCTCTGAGAATAATTTATATCCTGCGAAAAAGCAAAGTATGCCGCCAAAGCCAAGAGCGTTTGTACACATTAACGCGGCACAGCTCATGAAAAATCGCTTAGGAAAGAAGCAGGCGAACTGAGTTTGTGGCGGGTAATATAATGTAGAAGCCATTTAGGGGCCTTTCCGCCGGTACGCAAAAACGTGTTTTTTTTTTATCGGTGGGTGGTAGAACTTTCTGAAGACGAAGAAAAATGCTAAGCAACCCTCTACTGATTGATTTATTTCAAAGACAAGACATACCAGCTCTATGTACTTGAGCTAAAATTCTGATATGGAGAATTGTTTGTGAGGTAAAACGAGGTGGGTATGTACATGTTGTAATCCATCATATCACACGTGTATCATAAACGTGGCTTTAGGTATAGCAATCGTGACATCGACTTACTCAAACTTCGAGAGAACCAACGTATAATCCCTTAGTCCCCAGGGCGTGGTGCGAATTCCTTAGAATAACTATTGTTAGTATATTTGTTCTGAGCACGAACATCAGTAGATACCTATTTGTATAATGTTTTACGAGTATCAAATAACCAATCATTTTCCATGTACGGTTTTTAAATATAATATTTAGTTTCGATTTAATACAATTTATGGACTTGCGACTGTACAAAACATGTAAGCGCTCATAAATGTGAAAAATACTATAGAAAAAAATATATGGTTTCAAACTTTCGCGTACAATGTAATGAGATGTTAACGTATTTTAATGTAAATGTATTTTATTCTAATACCACGTTTTTGAGAAATATGTATGTATATTTATGAATTGAATTAAACTAAATATTGTATATTAAATAGAAATATTCTATATTAACTCGTATTAATGTGAATAACGTAGTTAAAGCATTTGACCAAACAGATTTACATAAATATACGTTGCGCTATATTGTTGCGCTGGATACACATATTTTGGCAAAGTGTTACATTGTTAACATTCGCAACTGTGTTAAATTTCCATAATGCTTATCTTGTCACACAACCTCGGAGCGGTGGTTAGCAAGCTTTAATTGCGTTTTGACCAGCGCTGGTGGAATGTTGTCGTGGCGCAGCTTCGCAACTAAAATATGACCGGCCATAATTAGTTCCGTGCAAACAGAATATGGCAATTGAATTACACCGCACACAGCGACAATACTGCTCGTCCTTGCAACTAAAATGTCACGAAGGCGGGATGTTTTATGAGATTTACTTCAGTGATACCTACTTATTTTGACGGCAATAATAAACATTCTTTCTATGACAACATTTTATAGTGTTTCTCTTCCGCATCCAAGTCTCATTATCTTATATTGCTATTTTAGTCATAAACTCACTATGTCTTGGAATTTAATAAACTACGTAATAGAATAGAACGTAATAGAACCGTTTTGCACAATAACACAATATAACGCAATATGTGCATTGCCAGCTAAATACTCGTTGATCTAGTGTTTCGTAACAGTATGTTAATTTTTAAAACAATTACTGATGTTTCATTCGTATCTACTTGTGTTATACACTTTTTTCACAGACAGAGTCCATTTCCTATAGCCCTGATAGAGGTAGATTACAGAGGTTCGCGGCCGGTAGCGCCCACCTGTAACCTCCTTTTGTTTTGCTACCTTCTTCACGAGATAGAAAACTAATAAATCATATTTTTCCGACGCTCAATATTAAAAAAAAATTGCAATTCAAATAATCCGCTCGTTTTATTTTGTCTGTTAATTTTAAACTATTTCCGAAACTTTGAACCCTGTTTCACGCTTCTATTTGTTAGCAACCGAAGTTCCTACTAATTAATTACCAAATTAATTGTCCTTTCATGCTAATGTGCGGCGATGTTCAAGCGCGGTGGTTTTGGTTTTAAACCGAACGCATTAAATTGCCTTAAATATTTATTTTAAATATACGAAGGCATAAGTTTGTTATGAATGGTTTGATAACATTGTTTCGTAGTTTTTAAGTTTATGTATAATAATATTTATCCATATAGATATGTTTGTTCTATTATTATTGTCGGTATAAAACTTAATATGTTTTACAACAAAAAGTTTTTAAACAAACAAGGCCAGCCATTCTAATTTTAATACATACGGAGGGATGAATAGAAGCTATAAAAAGTTAATTTTTTTATAGAAAAGAATCTGCGTCGAGAAATTTGAATTGAAAATACTTGAGCACAAAGCTATTAATACCATGGTACAATGATTTATGTTTTTTTTTTTAAAGAATAGCAAAAGAATAAGCAGCGGCCACAAGTTGCCGCTGCCAGCCGCGCTTATCTCCAACTAAACTCTTTTAGAGCTTTACGAATGGGGCCGTTCGTGTTAAATAATTCAGTTAGTAACAGGTGTGTTAATAAGAAGATTACACAATAGGTTAGTATTCATCAGAAACAGAACTAGAGAATAGAAATAACAACATTAGTCCAGTTAGTGTTATGTCAGTATGAGTTCCGTTAGTATTACCTAAGTATTTTTGCTATTGTATCTACTCGTACTTTGGTCACAGATACGTCGCTACTCTTGAAGACTGAGATGGTGAACTGTCGTGTACATGGACCGGTATCTGCGCCTTTCAGATCCAAACACCAATAGCTGTAATAACAACTGCTTCACGGTATAACTAGATCGAACCGTATACTAGGGCGAACCGTATATTCGACTTATCACTGTATTGTATCACTGTGTTGCATATTAACAAAAGTTGTCAGTTGGAAGTTTATGATAATATGCGAATAATGTAATTACATATTTAGCACATTCTATCGCCTGGAGCCGGGAATTAGCGGCTGTCATAGCGTAGTCCTCATAATTCGTCGCCTTTCTTATCATCGTATTCCGTACAATTATTTTTCTTAAAACAAAAATAAAAATTCACTTGCCAAACTGGAAAGAGAAAAACCGTCAGAAAAAAACTGTCAAAAGAAATCTATCTAATGCGTATTAAAACAAGTTAAAAATTAGGTAGCTCAGTATCCTTTTTTGTTACAAATGTCCTTAAGCTTCAATCAAGGTTAATTTTTACACACCCACGTTTCTACCAAATGAAGTTATTATGTAATTATTGTAAATATTTGTACTCTGGTGATAAATCGTAGCTTACCATTGCTATGTAGGTATAATACATAAAATAAACTGTGTGGTTTGTATAACGAAGAATATAACTATGTATACAAAGGTACTGAAGCAGGATAATAGGTCAGTGTATGTATTGTCATACGGAATGAGTCAGTGCCCTTGAGGTGCGATTGCGGTGTGGCAAGGAAAACGTGATTCCGTTTCTGGACTTGTATAGATTGTTAATCATTGTCATTGTTATGATGCTAACAAAAACTATTTGTACGTAACGTATGTTTTATCCATTACTAAGGTCCACTTCGATTGCAATTCTCAACTCAGTCTGAGATAGTCTAGCCGTATGAAAACATACAGCTATTAGTGTGCGACGCACACACTTCTGTCCTGTTACGCATATGGTAAATATGGTATATGTTGAGTGGTAACCTTAACTATAGCAGGCCCCGGGCGTCGGGCCTTTCCAAGGCCCTTTGTTTATTGCGCAAAGTATCTGATTTGAAAATTGGTATGTCCGATTATGGCTTATAAATGATAACTGTATATTGTACTTTCTGGTAGGTCCTTTAAAGAATCTTAAATATCGATCAGTTCAAATTATAATATAATAATACCCTTTACCAAGAAAAATAAAGAACATATTTGCCTTAATTAAACGTGTAAAATATAATGGATAAACTATATATTTGGATATCGTTATGAATACTTTTAATATCAGTCCAAGAGCGAGAGCCGACTCAGTAGGTAGCCGCACTAGCCAGTCTTATGTTGAAGTGCGTCTGGTCACATCACGTAAATATCGAATGATAAATAGTTATTAACACAATTATAGAACGATACAACTGATCGTAAATTTCCCGAGATTCAGTCTACATAGCCTATAACAGGTTTAATCCCTTGGAGGTTTGTAAAACTCATAAGAAGGAAAGAGTTATGAGTATATGTACGTATTGATAAAAATATGTACGATTTCGATATGTACTAGTGCTTTTTATTTCTATAATACGTGGATAATATTATATCTATTTTACCGAAGTATGCAGAAGCTTTCTTTGAAAGGTTTCTTAATAATTGATTCTGACAAAAGTGTACGAAACTTTTTTTTATTTTAGAGTAGTCAAGTCCTTGGCCCAATCTGTTTATATTCTATGTTTTAGTATTGTGTCTCAAAGGGAAGTGCAAGTAAGCAGAAGGCCGGATGTGGACACGCATGATAAGTTATCTCGTATTTGCTCAGTCTCATTCCAAAGCTACGAGTACATTGTTGAAATTACCTAATGTACAAAATGACTTCTCATTAAAAATAATGTCGACATTTTTTTGTTTTCTTGCATTGCCTCTCTGCATTTATGGATTACTAGCTTTTGCCCGTGGCTTCGTGCGCGTTTAATTCGGAGTAAAACAATTCCCCTTTCCCTATACCGTGAAATTTCCTGCTATCCTTGGAAT
>DWQT01005204.1:0-10498 GCA_018244895.1 Myscelus amystis hages | reverse complement strand
CTGGTCGTAATAAAAATATCTATATAAGTATTATATAATATGTATATATGTAGTATATCAGCTGTCTGGTTACCATAACACAGGCCAATAAATGACCCAATTTGGAATCAGACAGCCGTGTGTGAAATTGTCCTAAAATATTTATTTATTATTATTTATAAAGAGTATTGTTTTGTACACTCACGAAATGTAATTCTCAAAACAGAATACTTTTTTTATTAATTCCGCTTATTCCGTGACATTTGTATGTAAAATTGCAACAAATCGTAATATCAATCGCTTTGATAAGCTTAAAACTAATGCTCATCTATATATTTTCAACATAGGTCTGATATACATATATAATAACGTTCCCGTGTTTAGATAAGCTTTTAATAAAGCAGACTAATATACGTGTGGCTTCTATAGAATTAACAACCAAATATGACTTATAAAGCACTGTGATATAATGGAGACTGATTTATAAAAAAAAAAAACAAAAAAAATTCAAAACGGCGCTTACTTTGGCCATATATAATAAAAAAAAGTGAAAAAATATGGCCAAAGCATTGCTTATCTCTATTTCTTCCAGTAGACAGACCTGCGACTTGTGACTTTGTTGATTATTTATATTAGTTTTGTAATAAAAGGTGCAATGTTATTCCCGTTCGCAAAATACATCATATCCCGATCGCCAGGCAGCAAGGACCCTCGCAGTGTTCGCTACCTGCGCGCTAAACCCGTTCGCGATATTCTTCCTGGAAAGGTCTGGTTACCTCGGGCTATATTGGGCTTAGGACTTGTTGTTTATCGACGAAATCTCTTATTATTTAGCGCATTTGGGTGATTCACACAGACCATAACAATATTGTGAAACTGCTGGTTGATTTAGCCCACTGAGCTTTGGCCAAAAAATAGATTTTTTGGTGTTGCAACAATGTTTTTATTTTGTTTTTTTTTTTTTTTTAATTTTGTGGATTTACTAGACGATATGGTCGGTCAGCGACGAAGTCTAAGAAATAATAATAATAATAATAACAATTTGTCAGAAACGCATATAATGAAAAATTGTTATCAACGAACGTATGTATGTAACGTATGTATGACTCGGTAATAAATCATATTGTGCCAATTATAGGGATGACAAGAACGAATGAAGACCGATAATCGAAGAAGCTTTATCGTTCAAATTTAAAAACCATCAAACGTGCAGTTTCGCCGATGAGTGTGTTCCTACCTAACATCTAACGATACACCGCAATCATTAATTTCAAGTTTACAAGCGAATTTATTTCTACAACCCACCGCGCGCGCGCACAGCGGTTTTCCGCGTAAACTGACGTTGGCTACGAAATTAGCAAGTGCAGGCCTCGCCCTTGCGCGGGGCCACTCGCGGGCGCGGCCTAAGGCTATATACCACGTGCGACAGTAATTGGCGTACGATGTTTTGCCGGCACAAAATGATACATGTTTGTAATATAGAAAACGTGCGCGTCATTTACAAAACCAATCAATAACAGAACCGATGCATCCCGTTCGTACTGACTGTCGTTGGAAACCGGAACGTTCGGAAATACATAAACTACGTACACAAAAAGGACGTTCGCCTTAACATCCAAAGCACAGAGTCAGACGCGTGCGGTGAGCAAATCACAAAAATCGATGATAAATAACCGTCGGTGAAATTGACGACGATGATTTACAAAGTCTAACGTGTGCGGAGGCCCTATAGTGCGAACCTGTTAGACCAGACCATAAAGCGAAGCTTAGCTATTTCAAGATGGGCGACTTATAAAACAATATCTGATAACGATAATTCAAACGCGGTTAGAAATAGAAACGGGGTGCGTATATTTATCTAGTTCATTGGTCAGGTAACAACTAGTTTACTTTAAACGATAAGTTCCTAGGTGCATTATAATGATATTATCTTTGAGTAACATTAAACATGTTTATATGAACTTACAAACATTAACAACATTAGTGACGTCGACAATTCATTGTCAGCCTCAATTGCAGTAAATCGGGATCTTATTGAATCGGTTGTGCCTATGTGTAATATGGATTGTTATTACAGTTATTGCCACTGTCAATTGTCATTTTATGTACTTTTAAGTTTTGAGCCCTGTTTACATGTTCTTGTGATGTTTAAGCTTAATGTCGTTGCCTGTAACTGTCCTGGCACTAAGCGGGCATTTACAGAATTAACAGTGTACAGCATGTTGGCAACGTAATTATTATTAAATAAATATATGTATGAATTGAGAGATGCATCAGTCTGCTTCTCGGGCGGTTATCGGAAAGCTACAAAAGCGGGTCCATCAAGCGCTAGATACACCGCCAGTTGCCAATGCCGACAATCAATTTCAAAACGTCTGCATCGATGTCAGATCTAGATAGATCTCACGTGTTACCTAACACGGCGTCACAGATATACCTAGGCGATTCATAACCGCATATTAGCATTCTGCATACATCGATACGAAAGCGAATAAAATTGAAAATCTTTTATTATAGTGGAAAAGCGATATAACAATTGAGAGATAAAACATTTAAAGTTATTACTTGATGGGACCGCAATGACACATCAACAGACTAAAGAGTAACTAGTCTTGAGCTACCTTTGCTATGCTCTAGAGCTATTTATCTCGTCACAATGCTGACGTCTCGTTCAACCGTTAATCCGTGGGAGCGATACGACTCGTTCATTACGTTTTCGTTCATTCGGTTCTCGTTCATTAGACTCTCTCGCGGCGCGCAGCCAACAACAGGTGGATTAAAAAACTTAATCCGAGTTTACATAACTGGATTGCGTCGTAATCTCTCGATACAATGAAATCTTCCGCGGCGTGCTTTCGACACTATTGAATGTATCAGAGATGATATTTTATACGATTTCCAGTTCGGTTTCGACAGTTTAGTGATTGTCGATCGTCAAACTGGTTGGTTAAGAACATGTTGCAAACGGTCCACGGGAGTAAATAGTTTGGGGACCACTGGACGAGCGAGTAAAACATATGTAAAGAAACGCCCTAAGCATACCGAGTGTAGCGGCGACTTTTTACAGTCTCAGCCATACAACACAAATAATAATCATAGATATATACACCCGTCAACACATATCGCATCCACTCAGATAGGAAACCGTACGGTGTTGTTGAAAAACATTTTGTGTTCTACCGTTGATGTTTAAACAGTTGATAAGGAACATTGTCGGTGGTTCGGAAGGTCTGAAAGGGCGGCCGTATTTCAACAGAGTTCTATTTGACATCACACACATCAAATACATCCATTGTATTTGAGTCTGCTGAATGCTGACGTGCCCGCGAATGCTGAGTGGTGTATGATTAACGAAAACACGCTATGTTTTTGATTTCGTCTTCCGGTTTAAGAGAACGCTCAGTACCATTGTGTATTACGGTAGAGTATTGGATGTACATTTGGACTGACCTTATTTAATTTATTCGATAAATAAAAAGAAAACTCAAAGTGAAGAATGCGATTTTAGTTTGTGGTGGAATGTAATGTTAATAAAGCAAACATTAATTTACCATTTTGAAAAAATATTACAAGTCAATGATCATGGTATACCCTAACTATTACAAATATGAAACAGTCATATCGCGTCATTGATTTAGACCTCATTGCAATAATATACTATTGAGTTGAAGGACAAATTCACTATTCGCTTGACTCGCATTTCTTAAAATTATACACTGTTTCTTGATATAAAAATGGCGCAGAAATGTTTTCAACGCGTATAAACGTTCCATTTTCAAAATGCTAGCAATTAAGTCCAACAGATAGCCGTTCTTTTTTTTAAACGGCCAGTAACTGAATCCTATGAGTCTATGACTATGACAATTGAACTGTATACCGGTTTTTTGAATAAGGAAGCGACTTTTACATAATGGACCTTTTCATTCTGTGTTTCTTTGTTATCTGCACTAGACCTTGTACAATTTTAAATTTGGAATCAATTTCAATACTCGTATCGAGCGTATAGTTATTATTGTAACGGTACCTAATAATCACGTTCGCTTTTGTACTAGAATACGATTAGATTAGATGCACGGAAAACGATTGATAGACGATAATTCATAACAATTTATGTCATGTACACGTTAAAGGAAGTTTAGCGTGGTCATTTTAATATGCATTCGATCGGATAGATCTAGTTTGCAGCAATAATAACAGCTATAATGATTTTAAAGACAACTTTCCAATCCCACATAGCGTAGAATCCGTGGTACAATAAGCGAATAATAAACTAAATTAAATTGTATATGCAAGTTAATACAGATTCTACAGACACACGCGTATACAAAGCGTATATGACGATTCAAAATGGAACCCGCAACACTCCGTTCCATCATCCACATCACCAACGAACCAGTCAACTATGCTATCTATACGATACGTAATACAAAACATATTTTCAAAACACTTACAGACTTCTAGCCTAGAAAACAATTACACAGCGAAAGGAAGCAAAAAAAAAAATTTTTTCTAAGCATACATAGCGTAGCGACAGAGATATGGATTGTGATGTCGAATTATCGCTATCGATATCAGCGGCGCTATCGGCTAGCGCGACGATAAGCGATTCGAATAATGTTTGCACTCGGCTAGCATCGATAAATAAATAGATGGAAGCGAGCAACATTTTTATTTGGCGAAATATCGTCCATTACTATTATCGGTTCGTGGAACATTTTAAGCGTGTATGACTAATTTGGTCCGTGCGTACTTTATAAGTTGTTATAATAATACTTGACAATTGTATCACGGGACGTGGGTGCCACACGACGATCCCAAACTAGGCACATCCTGTACTATGATGACGGGACAGCTGATAAGCTACTTATACACATATGTAAAATACTTATATACTGAGTTATATTTATTACACCCAAGCAGAGAAAACCGGCCGCGGACTGTCAATACAGATTCCGAGCACCCTGTATAAAAGGCGAACGGTCCGTTCAACGGGCGAATGTATGTAAAATAGCGTAATGTGTAATGAAGAATTCAATTGGGCGCGTCTTGAAGGCGGCCCTAATGGACGGACAAATTGGAACAATTCGGTGGCCTTGAGAACAATCTATATGAAACGGCATTATGGAGGTGCGTGCGGCAGCGCCGGGTGCGGCCCGCGAGTAACGATAATGATTTCCTATGTGTGCGTGTGTATGTTATCTGTATCATTGTCTATGTCATATTCGGTTGAGAAAATTTAACAAAACATAAAATGCTCAATTACGAAAAGCCTATTCGAATGCTACGCTGGAAAAAATTACGCTACGTAAAATTAAAATGTTTTTAATTTGGAAACTTTTTTTTTGGAAATTTCTAATTACAAAATCGGTGAAATGGATTCGTCGAAGTTAAAGCGTATCAAAATAATTGTGGGACCAACGCTGTCCCGAGCTATAAAAGCCGAATTTAAAAAAAATACATAGATTCTCATTATGAAATTTCCTTTCATTTTATGACAATTAATACATCTGCACAGAGACCGGTGTTTTGTTTCAATACTTCGAACAAAAATGCGATTAAGATTGCAATTATAACATTAAATACATTGTTAGCCAATTTTTTCAGTACTGTTATAAAAGATAAGTACAATGTATCGTTAAGATAGGCACCAATACACATTGGATGTATATAAATAAAAAACCGCTAGACAATGTGGTTTAATGTCTACAGAGTAGCCATTTCGATGATAAATTGTTTGTCTATGGATATTTGAGTGTCTATGGATATATTAGTGTAATGAATAACAAAAGAAGGCAAAGTCCATAATGAATACTGGTATTATTTGTTACGAGCTGTGCCCCGCGGTATCACCCGCGTAAGCCCCGATCCTACGGGAATTTTGGGATAAAAAGTAGCCTCTATATTGCCCTACAACCTCCTCTCTCTTCCAGTGAAAGTCCCATTAAAATCGGTTCAGCCGTGCCCGAGATCAGTCCGCACAAACAACAAGGCAGTCACACGAGAATTTAAAAAAAAAGTATGTTTGCGTTTTAATATTGCGTAACTATAAACACTTGAGAAAACACATTTGAAACCGTAGACAGGCGCTTCAATTTCATTCAATACGTTTAGATAGATTAAAAAAAAATGCAATTCGTACCAGAGACAATAAATATTTCGTAAGTTAATATTTGTACAGACCGTCGAGCACGTGATGAGGAGACTAATATTATCTTATAAACGACCGTGGCCTAATTGTAACACCATAATTAAAATCGCGGGCACCGTAAAAAAAATTTCCCGCCATTATCTCTCGGCAAATACCGTGCGTAGGGCTCGGCGCGATAAGATTGCGGCGGCAAACACACTTGTGATTCAGGTTGATTGTTTCTTAGTAAAATTGGATTAATGATGTGTGTAAACATTATCAAAGTCACAACAGTGTGAGTACAAAGGATTAACGGTTCATGTACTGTAGGGATTAGGTATAATAATATATATAATCTACCAGTTAAACCAATGTCTGCCGATCTACGGTTTACTGAGTACGGTAGACTAATGGCTAAAAGCCATTCGCAATGAGGAGGGGTTCGATTCCAGCAGTGAAACAGTGCAACGGTGAAAATAAGCATTACCATAATTATTGGCTAGACTGATTCAAGAAGAAATATGCTGTGCTCGAACTAATAGTATGAGAATGTTGGATCTTGGTATGGTTTACGAATACCGCATACATAGTTGTACAGTTGATTCATCTCAATTAGTCCTATATTTAGCATTTTTCTATGGGTGTCTAACAAAAATGTTAAAAGCACATCAATCAATCTTCATTTAGTGGTCGGGCATCTGTTTCTTTGAAACGATATCGTTATTATGAAATTTTAAATTGTTACATTTGTGCCGCAAGCAATGACCTATTCTTGTATTTCAATATTATTTGGTAGCGATTCTGTGTAATTGTATTTTATCGGCAACAGAGTTACCTCCCTAGCCGATAATAATAAATGTCGAAATTAAAAACCTCATGTATTATATGAATTTCATTTATTTTTTTACTACACTTGCATTTGTCTATGGGCAACTGACGGCAAGTGAGGTACGGCCTAGAATGTTAAAATCAATTAACACCAATGTATAATTAATTGATAACGATATTTTTATGCAACAACATGTTAATGGAATACAATTTCAAAACACATTACTAATGAGGTAAAAGTTTAACGATAATAACATTTAGTATGCTATTAAAATTCTGTAAATATTAAGATTAATTATTTCTGTGTAACATTTTTGTTTAGTCATTATATCATAAGTGAGTGAACAGTAAGTTTTTATCATGGAATACTTATAAAGTATTTCACAATTTCGTCCCAAATAAACTTCAGTCAATGTATGTACACATAATAATGTGAAACAAACCGAAGAAAAGCTGAAGACAAAAAATTATATAATAACCTGTCCGGTAAATTTTATACCTGGCTGCCATACTAAATTAAATGCAGCTTGTGTTATGGTAAAATGACATTAATTTAATACATAATTATGTATATCATTCTACAGTGAGCCATTGAAACAAGATGTATGCCCATCACACATGCACGCACATCACATAAATAATGGCATAATTTCAGTCAACGCACAAGCAATGTTATCACCAGGCTGAACTTTAATTACTACTTAATATTGAACTTACTAATAAGGAATAATGTAAATATTTTGTCATTTACACATTTTCTACATCTCTAACATAACATTGGTTTATAGTTAAGTGAATAGTATTTTACAGGAAGATAATGTAAAAATAAAATTTATTCTATTATGGTGACTAACAAAATTTTTGATGCATCATCACTGATATATGGCAGAATTTATATTTAATAACTTAATAAGCATAATTATTAATTGCATTGGTATGTAAGCTAGTAATATGTGTAAAAGATTGTCAATTAGAGGTGTTAATGTGCTTTTTTTCACAGATTCATTTAAGGCAACTGCTGAACAGGGCTGTGTTGTTTTAAATCAAATACCACACTGTTGACTCATAACTATGGTAATGAGCGTTTCGTATTTACAAAATCGTCGTTTAAACCTACATACAGAAGGTCACTTACCTTTCGGAAGGCGAACAGCTCGTTTTGCAGTTTCTGCCGTTCAGCAGAAGGCTGCTGGCCCTTCCCGCGTATAAACTTCAACATTCTGCCGGCCTGCAACAAAACTACCACTTAGAACACTTCACAACACCACCATAACAAACAAACGAACACTGGAACATACCATTATGATTTCATAATACAAATAGTGATTTCCAAACAAAACAACAAAACACTAGTACACCGACCGGCGCCGGAAAGTCAACTGAACTGACTCGTCGACTTAATTTGAAGTTAGAACACTGCCGTCATTGCCCACTCCCGCTTCACGATTATAACCATAAGCTTTTCTTCAAATCGCTTGATAAAACTTGCAGATAACATAACGTATTGTCACAGAACCACTAAACGTGGTATATTTATAAGGATACTTTAAAAACCACTATCCCGTACAGAGACAACGCCTGTTGAAGTGTCGAACAGGTTACATTACAATACAGTTTAATAACACGGACCCGATCAGAATAACGATGAGACAAGTAATTTAACATCACCTTACGTACCCGCAGACGACAGCTTGAGAAGTTTTAGTGATAAAATCCAAAATTAGAGATATGACAGACAAATCACAACGGCGTCAGATATACATACAAACACTAAAAAACCACTAACATGTTATTCGTGAACGCACGCACGCGTATCGCACCCACACTACTCCATGATGTGACGTGCCTAGTTTTTAGTGTTGTCATAATACGTATATTCGAATTAATTATTTGCCAGAACAATTTGATTTTGAACAGTATTCTAAAATAAGGTAACGATACAGAGATAGATGGAAAATAATGAATTACATAAAATTTTGATAAATTAGATGAGAAACATTTTTATTTAAGAAACATTGTAGTCATGGTATATAGTGACAATAAAAATTATTTTCTATTTTTCATGATAATAAAAAGCAGTCTAATTAAAAATCCATAAAAAAATGAATGTTGGTTAAAAAAAGATACAATTTTATAGCAATCTTAGCACTAGCAATGTAAATATGAGTAAAATAAAAAAATTTACAAAATATGTGTATTTACAAAATGTTATGGAATTAACAATCATTGTTTAGTAAAATTGCAATATCTTAGGGAAAATTTATATTCTGGTAACATAATCTTACGATGCATTCAAAATTAAGCATAAACTTGTCACTATTAATTACTTAATCGCAAAATGAAGTTTTAAATAATATCGGTACCAAATAATACATTCTAGCACAGCATTATTAAAGATATATATGTAATATAGCTTATAAATTAAAACATATTAAACGGAACGCTAAGGCCATCTAGTGAATTACAAATGAAATACCAACAAATTTCAGTAGTATGTTGTACAATACTTGACAGAATTTGTTGGTAAAAGGAATATAATTGAATTGGCGAAAAATGCTCAAATGCTTTTAGCTATATTGTTAATTTGGTTGGCATATTAATATATATATATTTTATTTCGCCTTACGTAACGTAACGTTGTTACGTTTCTCATATTAAAATAAATGAAAATATCTCATGGCAGCTGTAGGCGTTCGAGTCGCCAAAATGACGAGGCTTCATTTATATACATATTATACAAATAATCATAGACAAAATATTACTGCTTTGTAACTTGTACGCTATCAATACATTTGATCAACTTTTAGGTCCTTATCTCTACATTGACCAAATAGGGATTGGCGGACTTCACATACCTCTGATAACTCTAACTGTTATTAGTACTACTACGGTGTGCAGGTTCTTTCACAATATTTGCCTTATCCATTACAGCGAATGACAAAAATGTAATTTGAAAATTGAGAGACTTTTATCATTATCTCTTCCCATGCCGAACGCACTGGCGGACCCCAGTGCGTTCAGCCAGCCAGCCAGTGCAGCCAAAGAGACGTAAATGCTTTGTCGGTTTGGGAAGAGAGCTCTTTTTGCACCTTTTTTTAAGAGTCCCATGTCGTAACGCTCCGGAAATACATTAGAGAGAAGCGTGAAAGCGAAGCTGCTGTATAGTCAGTTATTAATCAATACCTAGTGGGTACATGAAAGACATTCTGTTATCCAATTACCATACTTTCTTCCAGACGATATAATAATATGAAAAGCTGGCGACGAACCACGGAACTACATTATCGAGTTAGGAATAGAATGAAGACATCGCATCTGCGAGCTCTCGGCTGGATACGAACCTCATTTACAGACCACGACACGAGAACTAATTTTCTTTGGATGATGTTTTTCTCTATGTACAGTGCTGCTTGCTAAATACGCGCTTTAATGAAATGCCAAAGTCGTAAAATTTTAAAATGCGTTTTTCCTACATTATTAAAGGTTCTTAACCGATTCAATGCGGCGGTGTTTTGGACAAACTTTTACGCCTGGCGTCAAACAAATATTTCATGGCTCCACGGT
>DWQT01005203.1:0-10498 GCA_018244895.1 Myscelus amystis hages | reverse complement strand
CCGAGCGAGCGTTGTGACAGCGGCTGTCATGTAATATCATTCAACAGTCAAACGTCATTTTTGACACATTAAAAGTGTTGCAAGTCCAATACTATATATATGTATTTTACATATTGTTAATTTTAAATTACTTTGATTTTAAAATAAATAAAGAATAAAACATACTACATATTACAACAACGACCTAAGATAATGTGTGTTTAATAGTACTTTACAATAAACGTGACTAGCACAAATTGTTATATAAATTAGTGTTACATTTTGTAAAACGTGACGTCATGCTTAGTACTTTAAAAAAACATTGTAGTTGATAAATTAAATGTCTAAATTTTTTTTTGATAGCTCAATACCATATGTTTCAACTATATTCAGAATTGATTGATATAACTTGTCCACCCTGTAATGAATGTACGATATATCCTCACCTACGTAGTTGTACATACAGTAGACCTTCGACGTAAAACCCTGTATAAGTTAAAGTAACAGTTTGTACTTGTAAACGATAAGCTATGTACTTATTAATCTACTTTATATTGCCATTCCGGTAAAATAAAAATAGGTATTACATATTATTAACTAATGCCCCCCTTTCGCCCAACCTTTTTCTTTAATAAACCCTTAATAAATCAAAAACTCTACAACTGAAAATATATGTAATTCCCATGGTTTGTAACTTAGCGAGGTTCTACTGTATTCAGGTATTTTATCGTATTTTATGTAATTTATCTAATATACTTAGGATTACTTGTAAATTAATGATTATGCTTTCATATAAACCAAAGCACAAGAGGTGTCCTGTTGGGAGCCACCATGTTGTACGGGAAGTTGTTTATTGTCGTTGTAAATAATTATCTTGGGGCAGCTTGGCCCATGTTCAGTGGTTGCCGCTGCCCACGGCGCCCCATACTATCTGTTGATTTAATCATAAAACTCAACGCTATTTCATTTTTAAATGTTGTGAATCCGATCAACAATTGTTTGGTTATAATATTTTTGAATAATAATTTAAAAATATGCAATATGTAACAGAGTCGCTATTGTGGATCGTAGAGATTTTGTGTTTAATGTTTGACAAATATAATATGATGTGCGTGTCATAAAATTATCGATTTGGAAGAAAAACGGGTACATTAGTTGCTGTACTAATTATTGAATTATAATATATTATTGTGATAGATAAATAAATATAACTATAGCAAACATGTATTCTCATTCTCTCAACACTTCCACAATATTTAGGAAAACCTCATTAACATTAGTAATACAGTTACATCAGGAAGTACTGTTGTTTTAAGCTTTTGCGTGTATTACAGAGAAATATTAAATAAATTTAATAAGTTTAAAAAAATTGGTATTGAATTCTAATCAATCCTTTTTTTTGTTCTTTATGTACGTGCACTTAATGCACTATATATTGCCTGATAATCGTTCGTCAACTGTGACCTCTGGCCGCGAGCCGAAGAACTAAATTGCCAAAACTGATTTCAATTCCCGCACACGCCCTGACGACTTCCATACACAGGTTTGCGTTATTATATACGGTGGGGTTAGGCGTTTCGGAACAGGCTATTTTCTCATAAGCAATATCTAAGTATTCTATTCTATTCTAATCTATTAATCTATTATATAGATAGAATAGATATAATTATATAAGAAATTTACAGCGATATATTGACTCATCACGATATCTCTGGATCCAGAAGACCTAACTTGAAATTTAGTAGGAATATTCATTTCGGCGAGTAAAGGTCAGTTAAGAACGGATTTTACAGAATTCCACCTGTATTACACCTGCGGGGTGCTATTTATAATTTATATAGCAAAGCAACGTTTGCCAGGCCAGCTAGTTACTAATATGAGGAAATCCGATTTACGTATTAATAGGAGCAAGCGAAGAAAGTGTAATTGGGTTTTGTTATATCGGGGCGCGGTCGGCAGTTATCTCGGGGTCAGGTCGATAGCGCGGGCGTGGCGGCCGCGGCGGCGCGCGGCCGCAGTCCCGGCCCGCGCCCGCCATGGCCCGCCTGTGGCCGCTCGTGTTGCTGCTATGCGGCGCGCTGCCCGCCGCGCTGGCGCAGTGTTCCGCGCGCCGCGCGCAGCCCTCCCTCGCGCGGTACACGTACGAGTTCGCGGTGAAGCTCTCCACGAGGATCGCGCAGGACAAAGAGAACCATTTCGTGGCGGCCACGCTCTCGCCCTGGACGCTGCTGGCGGTGGCCGCCACCGGCGCCGCGGGCTCCACGCTCGAGGAGCTACGCAAGGTCCTCGGGTTGCACGGAAACCAGTGCTTCAACGACAAGTACTTCGAACTGGTGCGCTCGGTCTCCTCGGAGGGCACGAACGTGACTTTAGAGAGGAGCTCGACGATCTTCGTCGAGGAGACTTTGGGCGTCCTGGAGGAGTTTCGGCGGCGGGCGGCCGCGGCCGGCGCGAGCGAGGTGCGGCTGCTGTCCTTCGAGAACGCCGAAGACGCGGTCGCGACCATCAACGAGGTCGTGACGCGCGCCACCCGCGGCGCCGTATCGGACGTGGTGGTCCCGACCGACCTGGACGGCGTGTACCTGGTGATGATCGACGCGCTCCACTTCAAGGGCCCGTGGCAGACGCCGTTCGCGTACGAGGACACGGAGACCGCGCCGTTCTTCAACGACCGCGGGCTGCAGGTCGGCGAGGTCAACATGATGGCGATCACGGGCTCCTTCAACATGAGCTCGATGGAGCTGATCCACGCGAAGGTGCTCGAGCTGCCGTTCGACTCGTCCGGGCGGTACGCGATGCTGGTGGTGCTGCCGCACGTCGGAGCGACGCTGTCGTCCGTCATCGACGCTCTCATGCGAATCAGTCTCACGACCATCTACCAGGTGTTCCACCTGGAGTCGATGCAGACGGTGGCCGTGGAGATGCCCAGGTTCAAGATCGTCACCGACCACGACAACATGAAGGAGCTGCTGGTCGACATGGGGCTGGTGTCGGCTTTCGACAGCCAGGTGGCCGAGTTCCCGTTCGTGTCCGAGCAGCCGCTGTACATAACCAATTTCGTCCAGAAGGCAAGTATCGAGGTGACGGAGGAGGGCGCGGCGGCCAACGCGGCCACCGCGGCGCTCTTCGGCACGAGGAGCAGCCCGGGCCGGTTCAAGGCGAACAAGCCTTTCTTCTACATGATCGTGGACAAACAAACCCAGCTGCCGATATTCACCGGGGCGTACTCCAAGCCGAGCTTGTACTGATTAAGACAATAAATTTACTCCACTCCTGCCGACCCAATTTTTTTTATTTCTCTTTTATTATACCAGTTCGATGAACAGTCGCTAGATGCCAGTGCTGGATAGACGGAAGGGACGAAATTATAAGAATTCTTTTTTTCGTTTATTACGGCTCCCAAAAAGAAACAAAATATAATGTTCCTATTGACAGTTATGGTCGAGTGCGTATACAAAAAATATTACGACTTGCAATTCATGAATTTTTCGACTTTCCTTAATAATTAATCTTTTTCGTTACGTACTTTTTCAAAATAATGATAAAAGAAAACACATAATAGTAATAGCCATGAGTTGACTCTCATTTATTTGTTCTGGCATGGGTTCAAGTTTGGTTTTATTTTTTTCAACACCTGATTTATTTCGCTGAACAGGCAAAAGATACGTAGATACCTTGTAACTACATTAAATTTGAAATCTGTAATGTTGCCATAGAAAAAGAAACTTTCAATTTCTCTGGAATGCATCAATTTTCTGAGTAATTCTCCTATCGAAAGATTTTATATAACTATTTATTAGGAACAAACAACAGAATAAAAAGTAAATATCTACGAAATATAATTACATTCTTGCATTCAGTAGTTTTGCAATGTTCGATTTGTATTATTTAAGTTTTCTTGAAGTTTTTAGTCTGTATTATCTCTGGAACTCTGGATCGTAATATGAAAAAGAAATGTGACGAAAAAGTGTCTTCAGTAAGTTAAACTGTAATCACTGCTAAACGTAAAATGATACCTATATTAACTTTTATTTAGGCAGTCTTTTTATCGTATATAAAACAAACAAAAACCAAGGTTTTTCGTTATCGAATACAGGTCAAAGTTGCAGTTCAAAATAGCTTGTTATGCGAAGATACTACAAATATACTGGGTGGCTACATTTTGGCTTATATAAGCGGGCGTGATGTGATTTAGATATCTGTTCGCTAAACTGTAGCAACAATACCGAAGCCAGCTATATTTGTCTGTTGGTCTAGCGGTCAGTGACCTCCACAGCTGACATACCGACCTAGGACAAGTAATTGTAATTTTTTATTCAAACGTATTGAACATCACGAAAGCACTGTAACGCTAAGTAATTATATAGGTAGTCGGCTTATTCCCTGTAGCTATGAAAAATACCAGAATGTACTTTAGAGAGAACATTTATTTTGGATCAGTGTTCTATTATTTGGTAGTTTTTGACAGACTTCAAAAAGGAGGAGGTATTCAATTAGTCTGTATTTTTTTCCATTAAACTGAACAGGGTTAGTGTTGCTGCGGACATTGATGTTCAGTGGTTCGAACACGCGGCAGGCAGTGGTGGACAAAGGGTTTTCAATTTGCTAATAAAACACACAGTATGTAACAAAAATAATATATTTATTACTTAAACAACAGTGTTTACGGAAACGTTTCCCATTGATTTATTTACCACTCCGTTTAATAAACCCACCAATTTAACTTGTACTTGTACTTGTACACGTAAAAACCACAAAAATTACCCATTAACACTTGTGATATAAATGTTAAAAATGTCATATATTATTTACAAATATCATTAATATACATCGCAATTCGATAGACAAAAGAAGTCTGCCCATACATCATTGAATGGTTGGATTGTTATACAGTTTAATGAGTAGCACGCTCATGTTAATACTTTGGTGGCCCGTAATTTTACACAGAAACTATGTCCTGTCACCGTAAATTCAAGAGTGTTTCATTCCAATCCAATCATTTTCATTCCAATTGAATTTGAAATTCAATTTCACCTTCATCTGATTCTATAACATTTCTCCTTTACTGTCTTGGTGGTATAATGTCACTCGTCACCGACAACAACGTTTGGACATAAAAAGACGAGTTAACTTGTCACCGGTGAGCAAGGTGTTAATTGTATTACAACAAAGGGTAGATTGTTTACACTCTCTTTCTCTCTCTCTCCCTCTCTATCGCATTAATTGCTATGGCAACAATAGCTGTCAATGCATTGTTTAGTTCCAGTATCAACACATTTCTCTAGTACCTATATATATATATATATATGTGTTGTATCGACATAATTATTAGTATGTGGTTGTAAAAAAATATAAACACCTTAAGTAACCTGCCCGGACACAACGTTAGTGAAACACCCTTTACACATAATGATGAAGGAATGTTTGAACATTGTTTGAACCCCCACCCGCCCCTTCAGCACCCACCCTCGGCCCCTCTATAGCTTGGATCTTCTCACTTCTTTACATTTTAGACGACAGTAATCCTGAAAATAGACATAATAAATTACTATTAAGTAGATATCCACATGATTAAAAGCAAAAAATATTATGCCATTTAATGAAATGCGCACAATAAATGTGATGATGTGATGATGTGATTATGTTTGAAAACACATGAAAAAACGGCGTAAGCATTGGGTCCACTATCTATACTAATTTAACATAAACATAAATCATCAATCATCAACATAACATGATAAACATAATTTAGTATTAGTCGCTAATCGCAGGCTGGTTACCATGCAGACAGGATAGAACGTATTAGGATACTGTTGTAAATTTGATTCTATAAAATAGGTTGTTGTCATTCTGACACTTTGAATTATTATAAGAATTGGGGGTATACAGAGATATAAAAATAAAATGGTTGTCTTGCTTGTGATTCCAACTTGTGTGTTTCATTTTAGTTACAACAATTAGTGTTTCAGTCTGGATACCTCTCGAGGCAAGTACGTGTGTGTGCGTTTGCGCGCGTGCGGGTGTGTGTATGCATGTGTGCGTGCGTGACGTCACCGAGAACTTGTGAAGCAGCCGCGGCAGTGCACGACGGGTGCGTGTGTGCGTGTGTGCTTGTGCGCGTGTGTGCGTGTGTGACGTCACCGAGAACTCCGCGAAGTAGCCGCGACGGCGCATCTCCTGCTCGACCTCGCGCACGGCGATGTCCTGCACGGAGCCGCGCACGTCCTCGCACGTACACGCGCCGCTCGCGAAGTGCGCCGATATGCACTTGCGGTAATTCTGCGGGAGGCGCACGCTAGCGTTACCGGAGACACCGCTGCACTGGACCATCTGGGAGTCTAGAGTTGACGAGTCGCTGCGATCCATACAGTATTATAAATATTATGTTCATTCAGTGAAGTACACACAGGCCCAGTCTGCGGCTTCTCTCGTCTGACTACAGATGATAATAATAATAATATCTTAGGCCAATTCCACACACAGCTATCCAATTTCAAATTAGGCAATCCAATGCCTGTGCTATGGCAACCGGATAGCTGATAAACATACATATATATTTTATTACATCTAGACACAGAACAAACTAATGTGCTGCACACAAATGGTTGTCAGGGTCTCTAACCGAGCTCTAAGCGCTCGAGCACTAGGCCAGTTGGATAGCTATATATTATATGCTCAAGAGACATACCTTGGAGGTGTTAGGTCCGGAGCCGTGCACCAGGTGGGGGTGGAAGAAGACGGTGTCCCCGGGGCCCATCTCGAGCTGCACGCGCTTGTCCTCCGGCGCCACGGACTCGTCCAGGATGCCGTGGTACAGCTTGAGGCTGCCCTGCACCAAGATTGAACTGTGCGTATATTTCACTAACGTAATGCCTACTGCCACTGGCTATCTAATGGTTATCACTATATTTTGTGAAACAAAATCAACTCAAATGTAGGAAAGTGGAGGGATATTATTTAAAAGAAGACTATCTTTTAAGGTTCCAGTATTATCCGGATCGAAGGACCACTTTCATTTTGTACGTACACACATACATACGTAACCATCACGCCAGGTCCCTAACGCGGTAGGCAGGCTGCACCGTGTGCCAAATATCACTGTCCTTACAAAACTGCCGCGCTTCGTCCACGTCATATATTATTTTTAGGTGTGGTAAGGGTGGCATACTTTTCCGTGGCATTCCAGCTCAGTCCTCAGGGGTAGCGGCGCATCTGTGGTCGACCTGAGATAGGAATCTAATCTTATCTGGGGTCGACTACAAACGTCCATGGGCGGCAGGAGCCACTTACCATCGGTTTCTGAATGCTCGTCTGCTGCTTCCATATTATAAAGATATATATATATATAGGTAATGGTGTTCCACTGACCGGTATATTGCCGTGCTCGTACAGGGTGGCGGCCAAGTGCGAGCCGGGCACGAGCCACAGGCAGCCATTTTCTCGGTCCACCTCGTCAATCGCCGTCCACGTGCCCACTATCTTGTCCGCCGGACGGAACGGGAAATAGTGCAGGTCCTGGACCAACAGAAAGGACGCATTTAGTTAATAATCGGAATGTAAATAACATTGTCGCCGCAATGGGTGCTGACACAACCTGACAGATGGCAGACAAATGGTAAAAAAAACATTAGGACGCCGTCTTGTGTTACAAAAATATTCTTTTCATTATGACGATTTGATTGTGGCTGGGATAGTTAAATATTATTATGGTCAATAACAAAACAATATGAATGTGACCATTGAATTCAATGTTTTTTTTCCCACCCTTTTTGTGGTCAATTTTTTAAATTTATTTCCAAAACTAACAACTATAATAACATAACAGGTAAACATCCCAATGTGTTAGTGTAATTATAATAATAGTATCTACAATAGTCCGACCTACGGTCTACGATCTACGGTCGACCACAGATCAGTAGCGGCGCGCTACTCCTGAGGACTGAGTTGGAATGCCTCAAACAAGTATGTCTCCCTTACCACTCCCTTCGAACCGGAACACAGCGGCGCCTAACACTGCTGTTATAAGACAGAAATAGGCGGAGTATCAGTATAAGGAGTATCAGTAGTGCGGCGGGCACCTGATGCGCGGGGTGCTGCGAGGTGCCGGGCGGCTTGTTGATGAACATGCTGTTGATGACCATCAGGTGGTGGTCGGCGACCAGCTGCGCCACCACGTCCAGCATCGCCGCGTGCTCGGAGTAATCCATGAACACATCCTCGAAGTGGATGTCGTGGAACTGGAACGGGGGAATCGACGCTTGAAACCTCTCAGACTGCATTTAAAATACTTTTGTTCTCATCTTTAAACGTTTGCAATTAATGGGCACTAACACATATTTTTTTATATAATTATTAAATTAATAGGGCTCCACACACAGTTTAAGATTTACAATAGTATTGCCTTATTACTATACTTGTTTGTGTACCCACGATTACAGGGTGCCACAGCATGTGTAAAATATCATCCCAGAAAACAATTAAAAATTACGAGAAAAGTTACAATCAAAAAAATATGTACCGGCCGAATTGAGAACCTCCTTCTTTTTGAAGTCGGTTAAAATATATCATATAAATGACCCTAGACATTGTACTGGCAATGAATAGGACGATTCGAACATAGCACATCTAGAGGTCGACACTTGAATGTTCGAGTGGTAATTAACATAAATTTTAATGAACAATTGTACTTTTTGCCCGCGACTTAAATTAATATTCACTTGCATATATTATGCACGTAGGGCGAATACAAAACTGCAGTTTATTTGTCGTATAAGACAACTTATTCGGCGCTAGCATAAACTAAATGGTTCACCGAGAGTTCGGTTCAACAAAAATATTTTTTTTTTCATGATCTAATATTAAGAAATTCTTTTTCATGTGTCAATATTCGAAATTGTTTACATTTGTTTTCATATCTCAATATCTACTTATAATTTTTCAGAAATGGCAATATTATGATTTTTTGTTTCATATGTCAATTTGAATGTGTTCAGATTTTTTTGTGTCAATAATCAGACTTTTTTCATAATAATATGTCAATGTTCAGATTTTTTTTTGGGTCAATGATCAGATTTTTTTTGATATGTCAATGTTCAGATTTTTTCGGTCAATCATCAGATTTTTTTTGATATGTCAATGTTCAGATTTTTTGGGTCAATCATCAGATTTTTTTTGATATGTCAATGTCCAGATTTCTTTTCTTTCACGAGTCAATATTCAGAATGTGCTACCTTATTGATGTAGTCCTCCTTCTTCCTCACCCCGTCCACCAGGGGCTTCTCCTTCACCACGGTGACGTAGTTCAACTTCACTTTATCATTGCACGCGAGAATGAACTGTTGCCTGCCGGTAAAACCATCAAAATTATGAGATTTGTACCGTGAGCGCAAACTTTACCAGAGTTTCTAACGTAAAGGTATTGAGTCTCCAAAATACAAGTGAGAGAATTGACAGTGTCAGAAGATATCCGTTGGGTTTCCTGCTCGCACATTTCATACAAACATTGAATGACATTTACAACTACATGAATTTAGTCGATGGAAAATTGCAAAAATAGTTCCTTTTACGAGCGATAGGGGCGCTGTACAATTTTCATACATTTTTAGAATAGAACATACAAGGAATAGAGGTTTGTGGTAGACCCATTGGTAAAAATTTTCCATCCGCTTTTCCATATTTTTTTAGTTTAACGAACCATAAGAGCATTTATTAAATTAATTTCCATATAAATATAAACCAAACGGCCTTTAAATTTGATGCAGTGTATATAAAAACCCGTTTAAACATTTACACAATTTAACTAATTAAATACCTTAATATTTATTAACTTAATTATAACCACTACGAATTGCGTATTTAACTGGGAACGTATAGGTAATGTGAAAGAAAACAAATCAGTAAAAGTTATGATAAGTAATATTGTGTTATTAATTTTGGTATCTAATTTAAATACCACTCGCTATGGTGGGGAAGGAAAACATCGTGAGGAAACCTGCACAATTCAGAGATGTTATGAAGTGTCTGAACTACTGTCGTTTCACTTTTGGATTCCTACCCAGTTGCCCAGATATGGTAGATTAAATATTTTCTATGATATACAAGAAAAGTCCATTCTGGGTCGAAACACTCCGACCAACAGAATGATAAAGGAATGCAACCCAACTGCAAAAATCTAGGATATTACCTTTTTCCTGTTTGACATTTAAGGGTTTAAATGAAATTACTCTATGTACACAACTATTTTCTAAATGACGATAATTATTTGTCTCCTACACTCGAATTGGTCATAATAATTACTAGGCTGAGTTTAATACCAATCCACATTTGCCAGGGTGGTAAACTATGACTATAAAAAAAAAAAAATCCTGTTTACATTATTTCTATTCAGTAACTAACTAAACTAAACATTTAAAATATAGCACATACAACATACATGTACAGACACACAAATAGCCATATACATATGTCGATTGAGATATTCATAAAAAATACATACTTATAATTATACAGGTCGGCGAAG
>DWQT01005202.1:0-10499 GCA_018244895.1 Myscelus amystis hages | reverse complement strand
CCAATCTTATCTGGGGTCGATTACAAATGTCCATGGGCGGCAGTAGCCACTTACCTACCATCAGGTGGACTGCATGCTCGTCTGCTACTTCTATATAATAAAACAAATCCTCGAAAACGCTAAAACGGTTACACATACATACACACATACGTGCAAACAAACGTTTTACACGAAGCGAGAGTAGATTCGAATGCGAGAACGAATCAATCCTGTTATGTGGGACCGGTGCGGTTTACTAATATATCGGACCATTGTCGCCGGCCTGCAGCCGTTTAGATGCGACCGGACGATACGGGAGAGTGGGACGACCCAGATAGCCGGGGGAAATATAGAATCTAACAAACGTGGTGGTGACGGTACACAGCGTAAGGTTGCGGTATAGGCAGTTAATATTCATAAAGCCAAGGCAAGAGTTGTTCTTTTTTCAAACCCAGAAAGTGAATGACTAGCATAGTTCCGAATCAAGGCATGAGGACTTGGAAACACAAAACGATATAATTCTGGTGTGTGACACAAAAAGCATTGGGTTTTCAAAGGTTTGGCGGAAAAAGCGACAAAGGTAATATGAACGATTTCCGCTACGTTTCCTCGACGAACATCATTCTCGTTGGCTTCTGCTCGCGCTGGTACCACGATAAGCGCACAGCGAGACAACTGTGCGCCAATTGAGAGAACGTTGACGTTGTTTCCTATACAAATGACAGTGTAGAAAGCGCTGCTCGCAAATATACCTACTAGATACGTATCCATCTCATCTGCGGTTCCCACTAGCTGTACGGACGGTCGATGATAGGTCACCCCGGCTTTCGCGTTACCGCACGAGGGTAGTCAGAGGAGTATATAATACACTACTACACGTCCAGCAGACTTTGATTACATCATTGACTTGAACAATCGATAGGAAATACGTTTCATATTATATGTGACGTTATTTAAATTTGTTCGTGAAATATCGTTGTACATATAAGACCAAACCGCACTTAGGGTGCTTCGGTAAGCAATATTTATAACAGCATCTACATATATGATTACATAATAAACTCTATTTGTATACATTTTATACTAAAACTCTTTCAATCAAATCCGGACCATGTCCATTATAATTGACTAGCTCTCGACTGTTCCTCGAACAAACTAAAACTCTATGCAACGTACTATAAATAAAGACATAGTAATATCATTAATATCCGACCACTCTAAGTAAAGTATCGTGTAATTGTATCATAATAGTGCGGAACTTGTCCACGGTGCACAATGAGATGAGATGAGCGCGGCGCCGGCATCGCACTTTCTCCCCGGGCCGGGCGCGGGCACGCCGACCCTTCCGGGGAGCGCGGCGGGCTATCGCTTGATCGACGCGACGTCGTAAACGCTAAGCCGTATGCTAAACCGATATCGATATAATATGTACGTACGGTACACCAAGTTACAAAACGACTTTCTCATACATATTCGAGTGAATAACGCTACCAAGCATATATTGTGTAGGTGTGTATATGTATAAAATTCAAGTTTTACATTTGAAATTTTGAAGTAGAGGATATTTCAAAAAAACATATTCTATTAAAGAAAATCTTTGTTTCTATTTCACTTCGACATCGCAATTACGAGCATTCTAAGAAATATTTTGATTTTTCAGAGTAAGTACCTACCAGAGTACCTACCTGATGTATCTACCTAGTTAACATCAAGCGGACTAATGGTTAATAATTCGATCTACTTACTCGCCGGCCTGTCTGAATCCGCCCGTGTCGAAATTTCGAGACGATTATAAATCGCTTATTATTGGGACGTGTTGACGTACAAAACATAGATAGTTTGAATGCTATCACAGCCATTGCGCCCTAAAACGGATCACGGGTGTAGTAATTGATTTAAAGAGTCCTCGATAGATCGATAGGGAACACACACATATCACAATGGGATAGAGTTTTGATCGTATGCGCGCTAAGATAACATCGCGTCGATAAGGTTACACAATGCCGCCACAGTAAGCTCACTCGTAGTGATCGCGAGCCAATAACAATGAGATGTAAGTATGTACCTACTGATGACACAAGTAGGCTGTCAGCTATTAGGCTGACGACACACGGCCATGTATCTCTCTCCTCTTCTTTATTAGGCAGACGAGCGTTGACAACACGCTTAGGCGTCCTGAACACTTGAATGCTAATACAATCGATCAATTAATGGCTAATTGAGCAAATTTTTTAAAAGCTAAAACTTATGTTAGCGTCGCTATTGAAACGCCATGATATGTAACGACACTAAAAAGAGACAAACAATATTATTGTTTATCAGCGAAACGCGTAAGCGACGCGTTTTTCATGGCGCATAAGAAAATTCCGTGCACGCCAAAAGGCGTAACAATTACGTTATTAAAATAATAATTAGCTATCAGACGCACAGTATACATGGATACACGTAAGTGCGCGATGACAGAGGCGTTTCTGCAGTTGTGTACGCGGGGCGCCTTAGACAAAGGAGCGCAAGGTCGCAAGTGCTGTCCATTGTCAACATTGACGAGTGTTATTGTTACATATTTTTTTGTCGGCAAGGACGTTTCTTATTGGGCACAACGAAAATACACACAGCCCGCGTCACTCTATATAGGTCAGCGTCGAGCGGCGCACGCGGCACAAATATCGTCTTACATTCTACGTGCCTTTTCCAGGAGTTACATCATGTACTTATATGCACCAACGAGCGATCAAATGAGTGTTACGAAAACAGACGTAAGCGAATGAATATCAAAAATATGCAATCGTGACGCGCTAAGAACGGAAATTATACATTAAAAGCGTCAGAGGAAAGCTTCTCTTATTAAGGGCTAGTCTTTTTGTAGACAATCCGGAGGGACTCAATTAAATCGTTTACACGCCTATATTTATATATTATGATTTGGTGGCTGCAAAATCTTTTTACGTACATACTGTTCTGTACCACACCGATGCCATGGTCAGATAATATGTACAAGATCTGACATTATAAAACAATACTGTTGTAGCAACGACATTTCAAATTCAATTCAATCTTGACTTACATCTGTATTCTATTTCAGAGATTGCAAAACCAACAAAGCTTAAAACAATCAATTATCTTGAATTATCTTTAGAGTCGATATCTATCTATATCTATATACTATGGGGATTCGTCAGAATCGCGATAAACAGCTTCGGTGCATCTAATGGCGGGTGATAGTGCGTCGCAATCAATCATTCGAGAGGAGAGCCGAGGTTGACGCGCCGGAGCCCGCGGGGACCGTAGGTATCGCCGGAAACGGACAACGCGATAACGCACGACGACGGCCCGACTCGGCGCTGATTCCGCGGGGGAAGATGCAACCGCAAAGGTCTTGCACAATGATTTGAACTTCGGTAGAACACCAGCTAAACATTTAGTAGATGTACAGGTCCGAAGGATTGTGGAGTAAGCTTCGGAGTGTGATTATACAGATGTCTTGAAATTTTCTAATGAGACAAGACAAGAATAGTGCAACGTGCATTAGTAGTTATAACCTCGAGGATGCAAAGACTAAAAATATGCAACGAAGACAAAAGCAATCGCGCATCGGTTGGCGCAGTAACACTTAACGTGTTAATATTCCAAGTAAACACGTAAAGGGGTTGGGCGAGGCGTGCGGTCGCTGCGACCCATATCGCATTGTTCGCAGCGTGTAGAGAGGCACGCAACGGTCGCGCCTCGGGTCTCCGTGTCCCCTTTTCGGGTCAACACAGAACGCGCATTAGCACCTTGGACGCGTTCGCACGCCGGTAGCTGTAAGCGATTCTTAGTACGTGGTAGTACCCAATGCATCGCGCTGCATGCAAATTGCATTGCCGAAATATTAGACTTGTTAATCAACGAAACGGAGTATCAGTCCGCATAGAGAATATTTGTTTGCAAATGACATCAGTTATATTATTTTATCAGCTCACCCGGCAAACTTCGCTTTGCCATATAAATTATAATTAACATCCCCGTTACAGCTGGAATTTCGTAAAACCCGTTCTTAGCTAACCTCTACTCATCGAAGGAATACCTATTCCTAACAAATTTCAAGTCTCTAGGTCTACAACGACAACTACAACGATGACTACTACAACGACAATCACGCGCACAATTGCGGGCCCGTGGGCGATGGAAAGAACGAAAGAAAGAAAATATTCAACAGATATATCACCTACAAACAATGAAAAAACATCAAACAACAATACAAGTTACATAGAAAACTAGTTTGCTGGCATACACATGCCGAAACGGATTCTGCTCAGTATTAGCTAGCTGGCTGCCCGTAGACAACCAGCACTGATCTTCCACAGTATCCTACTGGCAACGTCGGCAAATTTGGCGATGTATTCGTAACGGACGCCGGCCGTGACCCGGGGTGACGGGTCGCTGGCGGCGCACGTTCGAATTTTACGATAATCGCGCATCTAGGCGGAACGCAAAATTGGCAAAACTTCAAAATTTTCACAGCCGTCTGTAGTAAGTCTCGACAATGACTTTGGCCGTGGCGCGGGCGTTCTGAATCACGCCGCTCCGGAATAAGGTAGCGCGATGCGATCGCGAGATCCCCAGTGCTATTCTTTTCTTTTAATACGATTGCTCTTTTTACGAAGCGAAACGAAACCTTAACGCGCCACGCGTAAAGTCGGAATTCGTTTGCACCGATCAAGTAACAAACCGTCCCGACATTATGATGTATGACTGTAAAATTAGAACAATGGAGTTGGTGAGCGGCGGCTGATGGCGGCGGCGTCCCTTTAAGTTCTAACCCGAAGGTTGTTTTATTCATGATTTTAAAATATTCTTCATATTCCTAGTAGGAGAAGAATATTACTGCATATTACGGACACTATTGTATTTACCAGTGTTTCTCAAACGTTTCAATTAGTGCTTGGTAAACCAAGCAACAGGACGAAGTAACTGCATTACTTGTAAAACGTCTATTTCGTCTACAACAATAGTTGAATTAACCGCCAATCAGATTCAAGTTGGTATGTATGATACATATGCCTACCTGTGCGAGTTTATTAATAGCGTGAAGAAGACAAAAGAAGGCGGCAAATCGCTAGATGCAAAAGAAGAAAGAACCCGAATATGATATCCCGTCGATGGTTTCTAAAACACGACAGAGAGGTCAGGATTTACAAAACCATCAATCAACGAACTAATTGAAGCATAATAGACACTGAAATACCTATGACACACACAGGCATTCACATTCAAGTGCAATTCGCAATTATATTTCACATATGCGCGGAAATATTTTTAATAAAGCACCATCCAAGAACACACCATCATACGCCCGGTATGCGCACACATAATGTACGCGCATACACGATACGAATCGAGTTCCCGACCTTCGCATGAATGGGATTCCGCGCGGTCAACGCACGGCCGGCGTCCAATAATATCTAATGGATTTATGGCTCATTAAACCCGGGGGAGCGGGAAGCCGCCGCCAGCTCGACTGTTTCATTATAAATAACTGAACGATTTAGGGAACAGTCGCCACATACCCATGTGAAATAGTTCTTATTGTCATTGTACGATACGTACCTACTGTTAATTAAATAGGGGATCGTTGGGATAGTTGAGTTCGATATTAATATTAACCTAGAATCTTAGTTAGACAATACGTGTTATACCTAATTGGAAGTCTTAAGAGAGGGTCAGAAAATATGCAGGTATAAATCGGTGGAAAAAAGTAACCTCCCCCCCCCCGCACCCTACTTTCGAGAGGAGATACTTGTTCAGTCGTAGACCATAAAAAATAATTAGCGAATGGTGCGAAATTTATAATCAAGTCAGTTACTCTCAATCTTTTCAAAACGTGCCCAAAGCAATAACCATTAACAGCGAAACTAGTGAACATAACGGAACAATTTTACCATTCTCCTAAAGCACATACAATTGACATATTTAAGTTCCTTTTCAATCGTTCGTGCAATATACAGAGACACCGGGAGCAACACCTTCAATATATCCAACATTGATATGTAATTGCATGCCAACATGCACATACCTCGATACATACATGTTCTATATATTACACGAGTATGTTGTCAAGCGCGTCGACCCAAAATGAAAGCAAGAGTAGCCCGCGCCGACGGACGACAAATCGATGTAACATAACACGAGACCCGCCTAGCGATAATACTCGGAGTATTCCGTCATTCCGTTCCATTCCGTCTCCGTCAGAGAGACATTGTGTAAGCACACAGACAGCTATATACTTAAGTATGAAGCTATCGTCCTTTGGAATTACCTAGGATACAATAAAGAGCAAATAAATGAATATAAAATGGTGAATATGGATGAAGCAGGTTAGGTTTGTAAGAACAGATATATTTAGCACTCGGTGCTTTCTGCCTAGCCCGTTAGGGACCTGGCGTGATTGTATAATAATAACAAATTGGCCGTACAAATCTACGTATATTACGTTGCTTTAATAAAAATATTGTATCACATTAAAATAATATCGATTGCAAATTATCACTTTCATCCTCTTTATATAATCTATAGGTGACAGGTTTAGTGGACCGTGAGAATGAAGATGGAGGTAGACATTTTCGTGTGAGTCTATAAATCGAGCTGAAGTCTAAGCAAATCCGTTGAGTAAAGTTTGTTGTGAAGTGACAAATAAACGCGGCGCGGACGTGAGGACATAAAGGAAGCTATTTCAACTATGTACATAATATATAGGTACATAATATATAGGTACATACTTCTCGGGTCGCCAGTTGCGGCGGCCGTGAACAACACAAAACATAAACACGCATTATATACAAACGCAGTGTTGTTATATATATGACATGCTTGTACTCGGCTACTTAGATCATCACAGTCGAAGATGATACATACTCCCTATGACCATAACACTCCCTATGAGTATAAGTAAGACATTTGTTAAGCGAGCGTCCAAAAGATCTTCAATGTCTTTAGAGGAAACAATTCAATATCTCGCAACCTTGTATCATTCGAACACCGTGATAACTTTAAAATTTGCCACCGGTACTAATGATATTTTAGGGGGATTTCAAACACGGCCATTTTAGGTAGTAAGTCATCCCCGCCAATCAGCTGTGGAGTCAGCGGTGTGTTCAAAGCCTAATGGCTCTCAGTGGAGACGTATTCGTTTGAGTATAGAATATAAATCCAATAGAGCAAGCTATGAAACCATCGCAGTCGAGAAGGGATGACACATCCCTGCCCCAGCCTCGAACCCATGTAGACTGGTACCATGCACCCTCTCATGTAGCAGTCGGAGTATGTAATCACTAGACCCGAGAGACCAATGTGTAAAACAGCAGAAAATTACTGATATCGGTTAGACGTGTCCATAAATCTCACCAAATGGACAATAAAATTGATTTATGTCAATATTATTAATTAGTATTTATAAACAAACCAAAAACCAATTAATTAACACAATTTAATTACATCGCTCAAATCGGTACGTAAACAGGATAATGCGGTATCAATGCAGAGCGCAAACAAACGTGTAATAAATAAGTACAACAATTAATTTATTATTCGTATGTACCTACATACATAATGTGCATATGTCGCGGTGTATGGATGCAATATAATTTATTAGTCGACACCCATTCATTTCGCCGACATTAAAATATGGTACAATTGTTTTTTTATACATACTTTGACGATCCCATAGCTGTTGAGTGACTCCTTGAATGTACTCATATCATTGACAAGGCATCAATTTTGAGAATATTTACTTATCTTCATAATGTCATCAAATAAATATCAGTGGCATACTTTGCGAACATAAATTGCTTGCATACATAAAATACAATCCCTACATCTAAATGTAATATGTAAATGGAATGAAGAGGATATTCACAATTACGTTAAAGTAATTTCGAACAATATAAATATACAATAAGTATTGAATTTTAACGTCGTAACAAGAAAAGAAGGTCGTGAGCTAGCAAAGAGCGCGACAAACGTAAAACAACGATAAAACGACGCGATACTTGACAAAAAAAAAATAACATACGCTACACGACAATTACGAACATATTTTACGACCGTTTACGGTCCCGTCTAATGTGGTCAACGGTGTTCGTTTTTTTTTTCCCCACCCGCTCGGTTTCTAATCAAACACAAATTGGCAACAATGCAGGCGAAGGTCGACGAAACTCGCCCACGGCGTGACTCAGCGACCGGCCGGGCTGAGAGCGAGTTTGGGCAAGAACGAAGGACCATCGCGGTGTGATTGTTAAGTCTGTTGTCTTTCCGTTAATGAACAGAATCCTTTGAATTTCGAAATGAACATAACCGACTAATACATGGAAAATAATAATAATATCTTGGGAGAGATTTAATGATTGTTTAACGAAAAATTAGGCAGACCATAATATGGCAAGCGGATTTAATCTCCAAGTTCATATTTGTATAGATATAATAATTGGTTATCCAGAGATAAGACAAATATGAATTATCATCCCACAAATCAATATATTTATCTTCAATAAAAATATTTATCTTCTGAGAGAATGAAATCCACTAATTAAGAACCCACAATTTACATATTAAGTGGATATTAGAGATTTTAGAGTCAATCGCTAAACGGCTTGGGAACGATAATTAGAAAATATTTCATAGTTCTGATCAGACTAACTTTGAAACTTTAGAATTCATTGTTTTGAAACAACTATAAGAAGAAGTTCAGATAGATAGCCATTGCTTAAAATAAAAACAAAGATGATGTCTTTGCTGTTATGAAATATAACGGCAAAGAAACAAATGCTATCGAATACTTAACTGTGGAACATTTTGAAACGAATCTTCATCTATGATCAGATGTAAAAGCAAAGAATTGAGCTGATTCATTGATAGCTGATGTTAAAAAGCACAAAAGCGGTAACCAATTGCCCGGTAAGGAGACATACGCTTCGATGGACAGATAAACAATCGAGCGTGGCGTTATGGGTGTCGGCTTCACTAATTACCACGTATAATGCAATCCCCCCCGCTGCAATTATCACGCCCGTGTGCGATATGAGAACACCGGGCAGGGCTTGCGACGAAGAAACTAACACTAATAGGATCTATCGTTGATCTATTGATCTATAGTATGTAACCAAGACGGCAATTACAAATTTTCGAATCTACAAGAGAAATACGGTAAGCCAAAACAGTTCCGTAATAACTCCTATAATTGTCAATCGAATTTAGCGAAACCAATAAAACAAATTAAAGAATCGGAAAGTTTTTATCAAACATTGAATAATGGCCGAATTTCAACCGAAAGTTGAACAAATAATGATCGTAAAATGTCGGTTATCCCGATATGTGTTTGAGCTGAAGAACACGACTCAGTGGCGCACCTTCAACCAAACCCCACGGCAGTTTGGTGTCGGCTGATGATGATCTAGAGCGATGACAACGAAATATAAAATGGAACGTCAATTACATCATCAAGGCATCCATACTACAGTATGTCTATACGCACAATGTTTAAAACTTTTGCCGTTTTGCCGTTTTGCCGTTGCTGTTGAAAATGAGCTTTTGCCGTTTCATGTTAAGATACGCGCCTACAATTTAATTTGTTCTTACAAGCGTAATCCTATCGGAAGAAGGTTTAATTGTGTCTATTGTTACTAACTCCTCTGTCGCTATCCGCAGCGTTCCGGCCGAGAACGCCAGCCCTGGCAACCCCGTGGTTAAATTGCGCTCTTTGTTCATACAATACACCATTAATTACGCGTCCACCAGTCCGACGGTGCGTCTGATTGCTCGTTTGTATCGGCCGTAATTAATAAACGAGATAATTCAATGTTGCGAACGAACGTAAGTGCTCTGTCTCCAGTTGTTCCCTCATCACCATCCAGATGTGTCGATAGGTGATTAGAACACGGGAAAGTGTCCCTTGGCTATTTCTCATGTTAGGACGCTCGACTAACAACAAGATCTTGACCATAAATATGTCTTCACAGTGCGATATGATTTTCTTCTTTTTAAAAATCTTAATTATAATTATTATTAAGTAAGCTTATTATTATTACCACTCGTCTTATTATGTATGTATAATGTTATATATAAACTTACCAGCTCCAAGCTCTGTATATTGTTACACTAACCGAAATCAATAGCTCTATTTATCTATCTATCTAAATGTACTTTTCTTACGCGAGAAACCGATCCTCCTATTTACTTACGAGATTTCCGAAATCGTTATAATCAGTTATAACATAATAATAACATTTGGCATTTAATTCTACATGTGTGATTCACTAAAATTCCTAACGCAATATGCATTACCATGAAAAAAGACGCTAAAAGACCTGTTAGCCGAGGAAAAGAGCAAACGTGAGTCATCATTGGGCTCCTTTTATTTTGACGTCGGCCCGACAACACAACAGCACGTTCAAATTTCGAAATTGAACTCCTAAAACCTGCAGAGAGACTGTTGATTCTTGTTACATATATACACCTATACATATACATACCTACAGACACACGTACAT
>DWQT01005201.1:0-10499 GCA_018244895.1 Myscelus amystis hages | reverse complement strand
GCAAACGTTGCTCTGCCATACAAATGATTTTGCCGTTGTCGCAATATTTTTTATTGCTGCTCCTCTCCTATTCATCTTAGCGGGATGTTATATAGCGAATTTTTCGAATCGGAGCAACAATCAAACAACCAAACAATCAAACAAACTCTTCAGCTTTATATTATTAGTATAGATAGTATAGATGTAAGACTGTTTTACTGTGCTCCTCTGTAGCTTGTAATACTTTTTTTTAACATTATATTTTAATTTTTTACTGTTTACAATTTTTATATCCAGTGTGAATCTAGATTTAGTTATTCAGGTATAAAGAAGGGTGTAGATTTAATATTTTGTATGAAAAGGAAATCAATAAATATTTATGTAAAAACATTTCCGTTTATTTTTTATATCCGAACGATTTGCGCTGCAATTTTTGGCGATTCATCGTGACCGGAAATCAGCAGACGAGCGAAGGTTCCGCCGCCGAGGCCTTTCGTTAAATGCTCGGGGTTTACTACTACGCATTTATTAACTTCCTGTAAAAAGTAAAACATTTTTGTCACTTTTTTCTTTCCTTATTAATATTAGATTAATTTACTAATTATATACCGTTAGTCACAAACTCTGTTCAGTCTCTTACTATTGCAGTCAAAAGGTATCAACAAAATTTAAAATTTTTTGTTCAATCACAAGATATATAACTATACATTAATTGAACGGTGGTGTTGCAAAAACTAACATTATAATTCTCACTACATTTAGAGACCTGGCAATTGTGGTAGACAGTAGACAAATATTTCAGAGTACTAACTGGGAACCGTACCTTAATAAAATATCTGAAATGAGATGGCAGGAGCAAGACATGTGGCGTGCAGGGCAGCTGCGCGTGCGCAGCCCACAGCGGTGCGTCGAGCGCGAGGGCGGCGGGCGGCGGCCAGCGCGGGAAATACGTCTGCTGCGCCAGCACGTGGCCGGCCAGTCGCGCCAGCCGGTCGCCGCCCATTCCACTGGAAAAAACAACACTCCTATATGTCCATGTTTATGCAGTTTTGTCGTGCCATCATACTTCCATGATGATGAATACCGATTGGAAACTGAGTATTTCCATTCTAAAACCTCACATATCCATATAGATTTAACAGATAAAATAATTTGAAGCTACAAAGGTGCTCAAAGGAGTACAACGATACAATGAAATGTTACGAACAGCGAGATTTCCTCTTTACTGATGTCCATGAGAACGTCCGAACTGGTCACACCGACGACTATGCCGCTGATATTCAATGTACAAGGGTCTGGCAGAAAGTGGATGTTGTTGTACTTCTGCTGATTCTGGTTCTTTCCTCTACTCGAGTACGGCGGACTCGGGTATACATTCACGTGGAAGGCATCATTGTGATTGGAAACGATGTATATCTTCGTTAATGGGCTGAAAAGGTGTTATTATTACTTTTATAATAAAATTTGGTATTATCTATAATAAATTTTTTTACACAAATCTTACCTTGTAATAGCTAATTCACATAATCTGTCAATTAATTTATTAAAAAATGAATCAAACGTTTCTGCCATAGAATTGTCTTTGATCTTAACATGTTCACAGTCCATGAATGGTCCGGTCATTAACACAACGTGAGGTTTGTATGTATTGAGGTAGGTAATGAAATCTTCTAGAGGCTCATAAGTCATATTATCAGAAGTGGTATAGGGGCCGGCCACAACGACCATAGACATTGTACCTTAAATGGAAAATTGACTAAATGAAATTTTGTTAGTAATCATCAGATAGCAAATATTATACAGTTAAAAAATGTAATTATTTGTTCAATTTAATTTGTACAAATAATGTTACAACACAAGGAATGTTTCACATCTGCAAAATGTCCCATAATGCCTCACTGGATTTTTATATAAAAGAAACCATACCTTTCAACATATTCAGCAGATCAGCTCTATGGTCTGGAATCGAGTTAGATGCGTCGCAGTATACTTGTTGTGCAATAAACCTGTCTCCCCTAGGATTGATGCCTCGCATAACCACCACTTGGCCGGGGAATAGGGAATATTGTTTTAAACTGTTTGTAGAAAATCACATTTAGTACAAATACGCTATTGAACCGACTAACCAGTATAATTCGAACTGTTTCAAATCATATATCTAGAACTATTTGTACAATACTATATAATTAATGTACAATTAACATACTTTGTATTTACTGTATCACGCACTCGACCAATCAAATTGAGTACTGTACTGTGCATACTACTACCTCACTGTAGTATGTACTGTTAATGTATAAATGTATAGTCCTTATTGATAAAAGTGAAATACATAATATTAATATTTAACCTATCCAAATCCACAGCGACAGCCTGACTGAGAGATTCTTCCCAAGTGCCTTGAAGCACCACGCTTTTCGCGTTCAGCCTTCCATCGGCATCACATTCAATCCTCCCTGATACCAACACCTCGGTCTGAAAATTTATAACCATATTAACAAAAATACATCATTATATAATTAACATGGAACAGTTGTAATCTGTAAGTGATTACACTCCATGCCGTCTTCAAATGCTGTAATGACTCTTAGATAACAAAACGAATGGCCTAAGGTACCTTTGTGCTAATGCTGATAATACTTGCATTGTGCGGTTATATATAGGTATTGTATGTTATTTACTTAATGTTAACAGTAGATGAAAAGTCAAGATAATTCAACAAGCTAAAGAGGCACTTTCTTGGCACTTTTCAAAGCTATTAAATTGGAAACAATTAATCAGTTACAAAACAGCACCACATACATACATAGATAATCGGTATGTTGAAGTGGCAATGGATGGACGACATTGCTTGTAGGACTGGTAATACTTGGGGTAGGAAACACCTTGAATAAAAACATCTTGGAAAAAAAGCTTTGGATTCATCTTACAACCAAATGATCCAAAAAATGAAAGTCACTTCAAAAGAAATCGAGGTTTTTGAGAGTGCCCCAATTTTGTTTGAGATTGAACTAATAAAAATTAGTTAAAAACTACCTTCCACATGCTAGAAATCTAATCCATTGTGGTGCCTGTAATTTTGACTGTATAATTTCTCTGGATGTAGGATTACCCTCATAGCCTATAATTTTTTATATCTAAGTGCAATCAATTTTTTCGATTGTATCAAATGTGGATGGACCAGGCGGTTTTGTCTCATCATTATCATTAATCATTCCACATTCATTAACTGCTGCACTCATGATAACAGTGGGAGTAAATAAAAATTAATCACTATTGAACCTCGGCAGACCAGTTTAGACAGCAAGTAATAAAGAAATATTAATGCTGAGCTGTATGAGAATGGCATCTATGAAAAAAAAAACGCGTACTAACCTGACATTTATGCCTGACAGATACTGATTCTTGAAAGTTATTCTTCCTCATTATACAGCGCGATATGTAATGTATATGGTTATCAAAAATCGTCGCTTTCTCTTGTAGCAATTCAAAGCCAAACCTAAATAAAAAAATTTAAACCATATAAAACAAATACTTATACTTGTGTCATCCAATTTGTCTACAAGAGGAACCGCTCTCAGCCCCCTATATCCACCTCTTTAGTCAATAAAAAAAAAACATTGATATTCTTTATGTTGCACTTTTATATCCAATAACACGTCAATTTTATTTAATATGTGAGAGAATGATGTATACGCCTGTAATTAGCATGCAATACCTGTGTATGTTGTTATGCTTTAAATGTTTTGTGTGTAATGCTGTTTTTGTATCTATTAAGTAAAAAAAAGCTTCATATAAAATTTAATAAAGAGATGGAATTTCTTTTCGCGTTGAGGGTAATTTTTTTCATGTTCATGTCATTTCGTGGTTATAAGCGTAGATCAACTTTTGTAACATTGCATCGAACCATTGTAACAGGAGTTGTTGTGTGAAGCGTTACTAACACGATAACGGAGCACGTCACGATGGATTGTTACAAGTGTGCAGTGCTAGCGATCGTTTCGATTACCGCGCATCAATGCCACATCGAGGCGAGGATATACGGTCACAACACAATCCGCCAAAATCTCATACCCGTAACATCATCAAAACAATCTAGCCAAAGTCATTGTAAACGATGGCAGGGAGATATTAATTTGGCAAAAACACAGGAAGCTGCCGAAAGCAATGATATCAAAGGGATGTATGTAGTTCGCGCGCGAGACAACGGAACTGGTTTACAAAAAACCGCAACCGTGGGCGGCAAAATTATTATTAGTGTTTTACCCTCTGCGGATCGCTACCACTATACATTTACTATTATTTGTTTACACAAAATACCAATAGACATATTATGAGCATTTACAATTTGTTTTGTTTGTCAAGCGTTCTATGTCAATAAGTTTGCAACAATCCGCGACTATAACGGTAACGGTAACTTTAAAACTATTTACTTACGGTTCTATACAGCAGTAGAAAAGAAATTTTTAATATTTTTTTAACAGATCGGTTAATTTTCTAAAATCTCAACTTTATGTACCAAACTTACCTGGCTTTTGTGTAAAGTTCGCCATATTCATTGGGCACTTGTGATATATTTAATTCTAACATGTCTGTGAGAGCATTGCAGTCGGTAATACGTTGCAACATGTTCTCGTCGCCATACGAGTGTACCACGGAACCTTGATTTGTTCTCGAATTATACTTGCCCGAGCGATCTCTAAAATTTCATTAATGACATACATGTTATAATTCTTGAAGCTCATAATAATTAACCAAAGCGACGATAGAATACTTTTCATGTGTCCTATAATAGTAACAATAAAAAAAAATGTGGAAACATCAACTATCCGAAATGGTCGTATCGCTCGCGCAGTTAAACCGCAAGCGATGAGTTAACGATAAGTTAACATACTTGGATGGACAATCACTAGTGCAAAATTTGCACGAAGATTTCAGTGTTTAAAACGATATATTAAGCTGTCCTTTCAAATTATTCTCATCACTATTGGATAACAATAGTTGATGCTATTTGTGAAGATAAGAACGGAGGGTGGGGTCGGCATTCTTTGCAAATTTTCCAAGTGTTTCCGTGGCCATATTAGGTCAAGATTGCTATCGTTAGATAACAGCTGTTAAGCTTGGTCGGAAGCCTTAATGGCAGTTCAAAAGCATGAGACTGAGTGAGACATGTTGGCCACCAACCCGTATTTCCTATAGTCCAAACTGGAGCAGCGTGGCAGTGTACTCTCCTGGTCTTCTGTACTCAAGAGAGCCCCAGGCACAAGCACAAACCAAGCCAAGCTTAACATGAATCGTCACTTACACAGTTGGTGAATATGTGGCAGGCCGCAAATCCTTTTGATTAAGAGTCTGTTCAATCTCTTTTTTGACAGTCTGAAAACAGAGAAATCTTAACACATCGTAAATTGCCTGAAATAAAATTTTATTACTAAAATAAATCTTAGCTCACTAAAGATCTATACCCAATATGTGTACATTGCTCGATATTTCAACCATACATATTTTCCGAATTCAATAAGCGGAATGAATTTATAAAGATTCTAATGTACTAAAAATTAAAACTTAAAACATCTATACTATACGACAAAACATTGCATTTGGTTATTTAACTCGCACTCACTACAACTTTGTGCACCACAATTGTAACAGTATTTTCACAATCAAAATAAGATTATATTTTATAGAAAAAAATAAATAAATCAGCAACATATTAGAACAGCAGATTGAGTTGATGGCTGCAGACGAGTATGGATCTAGTCATGATGTTGATACATGCACCAGAGGCATACTCGCCCACAAATATCATCAAGTCAAATACTCAGCACCTTATATTTATTATTCTTCTTCTTATTCTTCATTAGATCAGCATCCTATTGGGAACTTACAAGGTCACTCAAGCATACTAAACTATGTGTTCATGCTCTTTGTTGTTAAAGATGAAACTTATTAAACTAGTCGGTGTGATAACAGGCAGCTTTGCACATTCTCAAAAGTGTGATGAAACTCTCAAAAATGGAGGTTTATGATGGATGAATGAGAACTGATTACATAAAGAATTTTTGTATTGGAAATTGTGGTTAATGTAATTAAAATTAAAAGCACTTTAAAAATAAACATGTTAAATTATATATAGAAATTCAGTTATTTAAACATGAGACACAACAATAGAAGAGTTATTTTATATATTTGCATTTGGATGACCTTCTGATGTACTGGCATTGAGCTTCTGTTGGCTGTTTGGTCTACAAGCAATCAATGAGTGTAGATCTAGTCACAGGATGCATACACTGTGCCACTAGATTTATACCCATTTAATGCAAGTAGCTTCCTGCTGTGACAGCCTGGAAACACACTTTAAACATACTTCAATTCTTCATACATACTTCAAATAAATTCATGAAAGAAAAATTTCGAAATAAACTGCATAGGACATTTAATAATATACATCAGATTATAATATCAGGTTAATTAACATATTATATACATGATTTAAAAGATTACATACTGAAAATAGAAATAAATCATACCTTTGATGTTGGAGACATGTAGTTTGATAGAACATCATTGTCTGAACTACCATTTTAAGGGTATTAAGTAAATAAGAGAAAACTGAATGTTTTGTTTAGTAGTTGAAAATGTGTCCAATGATTGCTCTTGCGCATCTCAAGTGTCGGAGGAAGAAGCGCTTCAAATACTAAAGTTAGTACCTTCACTATAACATTTTTTAAAGTAAGCATGTAACGTACTTCAAAACAATAGAACACGTGGAAAAGATGTTTAAAAAGGATACTCAATTGATACAGGTTTTCCATACAGGGCTAAACTTGAGCCGGCACTTGCATGTACAGTTTCATTGGCATGAGCGTTAGATCTACTCGCTGACAGTTTGGAAAATTCCTTTTTTTCAAGTAAATCTAAGTTCTCCAAAGTTGGAGACTCGCCGTTCAAATGAGTCAAACTAAATGCCATCCATAGCTCGCTAAAAGTTTCCGCGTCGACATTATATTCTTCACACAAACTTACACCTTAAAAGACATGAATAAAGAAACAACCTTGAACATTAATTATCTAGCGTTCAAGCTGACAACAACTAATATTAAACTTTTGTAGAACTTTTTTCAAAGGGATAACGAAGTTTACGTCCCTCGCAGGTCTTTAGATAAGTACTTACATTTTGTTAAGACTTCTTTTTCAATGTCTAAACCCAAAAATTGAAACTGCTCAGTCACCAATTCTGCGGTAGCCATTTTCTGTAAAATTGAAAGAGCGGAGCGAATGAAGGAAGTACGAAGGAAGTAAAAGAGCGCCAATCAAAAAGTATGCGTCAGAAAGTTTTGTCCACAGACAAAATATATTTTTCTAACGCCTTTGGTAAATGTCAAAGAATGTAGGTGCACTCTGCCTATAACATTTATAAACGAAATTGCAAATAAAACCAGATAATGAAATATTGATTTAATATCCTTCATAAAGACTCTTTTATTTATTTATTTATTACAAAACTAACTTGTTTCATTACCCTACTGCAACTTTTTTATAAAATGGTGTTGGCCACCAAGTATAGGTGAAATAAAAAAATATATTTGTATCTTTCTAAGTTTGAAAATGATATTTATTATCATTACTTATTAATTACATTGTGGAAAAGTTTCGTGAATACATGCTCAATATTCACGATTGAGGACAACTTACAAATTTATCATGTCTTTGATAGCAACGGTAGGTAATTTTATTAACACGTGTCGTGAACACCAATAAAAATAAATCTAAGATGAAGGTAACTGGATAATTATTTAAATATTACCACGCTGATTTTCTTATATAATTACAGAGTGTTAAACAATGCTCCAGAGGATTTAAAACATCGTCAATTTTGCAAACACAGAGAAGCTTGGTAAAACTTAAAAAACTACAGGCCGATTATCAAGTAAGCGCAATAAGTAACGCTTAACAATTCATGATCTAAAGTTATAAATACCGCCTTTATTTTAACAGTAGCTTATGGTAGGTAATGTGACGTCATAGTTGCTTTACAACTATCGTAAGTCTATCAAATTACGGCGTAAAGAGTTGGGTTACTCTTAGACCAGGCTGTCTGATAAGTGGATGACTGCTACAGTCACAAGGTTCACAGCGGTGTGGAGTAACTTGGACTAAGACAGGGGACTGCAATTGACTCATAAATGAACGATATTACTCAGAAAGTCTTAAAAGATGTCTAAAAATCCGTTCTAAATCGATGCTACCCTCAAGACACCGCGATCTGGTAAATTTGAATGTATCCCGTGTTCCGTAATTTGGGAAATAACTCTGATTCCTGGTCTTTGTGTTTTCTTAAATAAGTACATAGTAGGTTTCGAAATTTTGTTTTATCGTAGGGTAGCGACCTAGGGGCAGGACCTTGCACATTATTCGTATATATCTGCCATAAAGTTTATATTATTACCAACCGTTCGTATAAGATAAGATGACGCCCATTTAACTTTAGTTGTATTTACAGTTATAATTACCTACCATTTTTTGTTATTGCAGTGCGAAGATGGAAGACCGGTGTGGCTTAAAGGCGGTTTCTGCGATAGAATCCTCTATAGTAGTACAATCATCGGTTGTTACCTAGGAGTTCTAATGAGTTTGGCAACTATTTATGATTTTGCTAAGCCAACCACTTGGAAAACTCCTACCTGCTAACTTTTTTTTACATTTAAACCTGTTCTGTATCATCATACTTATATAAATATTCAGTATTTATTAAAGTTAGTACTTGAGCTACTAATTGTAAAGGAAGTGAATATTAAATTTTCTGCAGCATTTTTGTCACAATCACTAATTGATCGAACTCACCACAAGATCTAACCATGACTATTTTTGAGACCTGTTGTTTGGATTATTTATATTGGTGCAATGATTAAAAATAAATGAGTAAATATTAATTTAATACTTTATTTGGAGTGAGTTCCTAAGTATGTACGTGAGTTTCTGGTACAGTGATTGTCACTTAGCTGACCTATTACGATATCCGCATGAAAAAAAGTTGCAGAAAAAGTGTATATCCCGTACCTTAAGTACACAAGGCACAAACAGATTTATTAAATATGATGCAGTATTTTTCATATTTGGATACAATTTTTGTGCATTGCTAGCACGGCGATGTACCCAGAATATACAATATCGCGGGAAGAATTGGAGCGTACTTATCTCATCCTGCCGAGTTTACTTTAAGATAAAATGGCCCTGAGCGTGTCGTAACAAGTTATTATACTTAATATTATTTTTGCCTAATAATCTTTTAAATAAATTCTTGTCATGCCACATCGTCGGGTGACATAAAATAGTCTATGCCCATCCACGCCACACTATATTAATTAAAATTTCGATACTTTATGTTACTGATCAGGTGCTATGTATTTTTTTCTATACTACGACATGCTCTAGTATGGATCAGGAGATAAGTTTATTAAACTATTTTAATATCACATGGTTTTAAATCTTCTATAAGATTGTATGATGTAGGCGTTGGCTTAAACTTTTTAAAAGCAGGCGACTGATCTAAGTTGCGCCCACGCGTTCAGAACCGATTGATTCATTTTACTAGTGTCATATATGGCTGTGCTATAAATAGACTTTTTAGAAATCTAAATATGTATGTGGTATCTAAATGTAAGTAACTTGAGAAAGACAGCTGCCATTTAAGAACAGTTTATTTCTATAAGGTTTTAACATTTATGGATATAATAATCTCTTAACATAAAATTTACATCTTTAAATACAACTTGGATTGCAAACAGATTATGTTCGTTGAACATGAATATGGAATTTGCACGACGGCATAGACTGAACCTCAGCGGTCACGACGCTGTTGATGCAGAGATTTGCCAGGCCTCCTCGTATTAGTCCACATGTGTAGGCAACATACTGTAAATAATAAATAAATGATTAAATATCAGATGCAATAAGTGCAGATGCCTCGTAAAATATTATACTTTGCTACTTGAAAAAAAAAGTTTAACACCATCCACCCGAATAAGGCATATGAACATGTCAAAGTAATATATCTCAAATTCGATTTTAATTAAATAGCAAGACACTTTTACAAGACAAGACAAGACAAAAGACATTTATTTACACAAATATGGGTACATTAGAGGCTCTTACAAAGTTATTAGTTCAATCCATATTATGCCTTTTACGGCGTACAAATTCGTGGTATACAAGTAAGCTTATCACAAGTTTTATACTTTACACTTTTTTCTAATAAAGTTAACTAATATGTACTTTTGGCATGATACTTAAATTGTACACAAAACCATCTGTTCGGTACCCAATATTGCACATTTTTATATCAAAAATTTTAGTATACCGGGGGTTTACATCGGGCTTTGATGCAATGTGGACCGAGAGAAAAAAAGCTAGAGGAAAAAAAACTCTCGGCACTCTTTAGAACCATCGTTTTTAAGTTTTTATGTAATAGGGCTATAATCATTTTACATTTGTTCTTCTAAGTATTCGGCTATAGAGTA
>DWQT01005200.1:0-10500 GCA_018244895.1 Myscelus amystis hages | reverse complement strand
GTCTACCGGTATCACTTCTCACTCCGTAAACAGCAAAGGGTAGAGATGAAAATGTTCAGAAATAATTATTTGGCAAAACAACGTTTGCTGGTTCAGCTAGTATGCACATATATAGGTAATGTAGTTGTTATATACGAATGTTTATCAGCTATCCGGTTACCATAGTAACGGCGTTTATTAGCCCAATTTGGAATCGGATAGCCGTGTGTGGAATTATCCCTATTAGTGTACATACGGGTGTAGATGCAATTGTGAATGTGAGCGATTATGAAAACAAAAAAAAATATGCTATTGTTTTCAGCATATGTTTTAGCAGAATGGTATGTCATCACACCATGTTTCCTCTGTAATTAGAATGCAAAAATAGCTCTTTGATTGGTCTTTTTCTTCCGCTTCTGTCAGCCTTGAACTTCTTTATCAATAAACGAATGACCTCCGAGCATTGTCTTTGCTTTATCTTCCCCCGGTTATTAGTCGGTTCTTTAGTTATTTCTTTAATATTCAAGAAAGCCGGTTTATTATCTTGATATTAATTTTTTGTTTTATTTCAACGTATTATCCAACTAATCTTACCTAAGCAAACGTGTTTATTTCACGAATATCTGTCTGTGGATATTATTAATGAGAATCTCTTCTTGCTAACTTTCATGTCTCGTTGATGTGGTGATAAGTGATCCTGTCTGTTGAGTCCAAGGGTCGTAGGTTCGATTTTCGAAGCTTAAGTATCATCAGCTCAAGCTACCATTCTTTGTCTGGATGTAAAATTATCTACAAAAGTATAGACAAATGGAATTTAGTCGGGTTTGGCTCTGCATGGTGTGAGATTAAATAAGTCTATGAGATGACTGTTAATATTTGGGTATATTGTTATTCTTTTTCCAACTCCTTTAGCGTTTCCCGTAGTGAGAAAGTCATTGTCTGCCAGCCTGGGAAAGGAGGCATTGGCAAAATTAACGCAACCCGAAAGAACATGATTAAGAAATTTAAGCCAGAATTTTTAATAATAAAAACACAAATAACTTCGCAAAGTCGGAATTTTGTTACAGGATTTCAACGTAAACGCCGAAGTAACAGTGAAATCCAAATCAAACTGAACTATGACTGCTTATAAGTTACAAACATTTTCTCCAGAACATTCCCGCTGCTCTCGAAGTTCGTAGTTCTGGCTCAATTTAAGCCACTAAACGGCCTGTAGGGAATCTCACGTGCATTTAGAGCTTGCTTAGAATAGTAACAGCGAGAACAATACACTTAGATGAGTTTAGTCTGTGTTTAAACGATGTTTATACATATAAGTATTTTATCACAAATACGTCCATTCGTCATCGCCCATCGCCCAAAAAGCAGTGATAGCCTAGTGATTTGAAATTCAGCCTCGCACTCCAGGGGGTCTGGGTTCGATCCCGGCACGCACTGACTTTTTAAGTGCGTTTCATCACCAAAAATTATCACTTGCTATAATGGCGAAGGAAAACATCGTGAGGAAACCTGCAAGTCTTAGACATGTCTTAAAGTGTATAGTATTTTCTGAGGTGTGTGAAGTCTACCTATCCGCACTTGGTCAACTTGGTCAACTATGTCTTAAATCCTTCTCAATATGAGAAGAGACTCGATCCAACTGTGGAACAATAAAAGGGTGAGAAATTCGCCCATTTATAACGCTTAGAGGACATTTAAATTCCACCAATCTTACTCAGTAGTAGAAATAACGTCATACTCATTACAAAAACATACAACATGCTAAAATATTCAATATTAATTGGCAGATGTCATGTAAGGGGGATATGAGAGGTATACGAGGTGATGAGACAGATTTCACCTACACCGCTGACGTAATACACCGTTGAAGCGTTATGAATAATGCAAAAATCTTGTTCCCTTTATCGTTTGTGGTACACATCTGCTCCACCGTCCCATGGACAGAATAAACGCTTTTATGGGATGAATGAGAGGTCGAATTGACAACAACAGTACATCCATGCTGAGAAGTGGAATACCGGTTGAATCAAAACGGCAGAGTGCACTAAAAAAACATACTTTCAGTTCAGTCTCTACGAAGTGCGGTGTAGCATTACCGAGTTGTAGACCGTGCAAGTCTGAAACACTTAGGTACGAGTACGTCACGTCGCGTGCATACCACTGGCCTCGCTACTTTCTTTTGACATTAAAGAGGAAACATGTTTAACCCAGTAACTTGGGTATGTAATAACTGTCATACTATTACTCATATTTATAACAACTTAACCACGGTCATTGACCTGCATTTTTATGCTAAGGACATCCGAAGTTTAGCAATGGCTTTTTATATCTTAGGACAAACCCACACACGGCTATCTGATTCCAAATTAGGCAATTCAATGCCCATGTTATGGTAACCGGACAGCTGAGAAACATACATGTAAACATATGACGTAATACTTATATTGACATTTTTATTACACCTAGACACACTACACACAAATGTGCTCATCACACAAATTTTTGTCCTGGGTGGGAATCGAGCCCACGACCTCTGGTTTTGCAGTCTGGGTTGCTAACCACTCGACCACGAGGCCAGTCAAGGTTCCAATGGTTCAAATTCTTATTGTCATCTATACGAATCGGGGTATTAGTGGCCGCCCAAACAAATCCACAAAAGTCTTTTTATACAATAGCTTTCATCAGCGACTTGAACGATGACCTTTAAAACCAGTCCTTCGCCAAGTCTTAAGCTATCTCAGTACGAAATTTCATCAAAACCGGCTTAGCGCTTGGACGACAAAAAGGACCATTCGCCTTCATAATATTAAAATGTGTAATGTGGATTAGTGTTCCAGGCGATATTCTTCGCAGAAATGTAAATGAATATAGTGTTTTAAATTTGGAACTGAACTTAATTGTTAGTTTGTCTGCTGGAAAATACATAAACAATTCTCTCGGAGAATACGTGACACACTTAAGTCTGACTTCTAACAGTCCATAAATATGTCAGAAATAAACGAAGCCTTATTTCATTGTGTTCGGTGGCGCCGCCCTTTCATTGAAGGTCAATATTTTTTTAATATAGATCTAGAACGTTTTGATCCCAGGATTCAACCGCGGTATCTGATTATTCTAACTCTGAACACTGGCAAACATCTTCATAAAACTGGAACTTTCCAAACCAATTTCAAACAAATCCCTAGCGGGGAGTACGCATTTGTCTGTCGCCACAACCTATGCATATATTAGTTAGTACATGTTATTATACTTGCGTGCATAACCTTCAGACGCAATATCTAAACTGGGTAGAGTTTTGCGTCGTACTTAGAATATACCATAGACGATATATCAATCGGCAAAAATCGATTGTGTTTGTTTTGCTTAACTTTGGACATCTTTTGGAATCTACAACATCGTGCTATACATAACGCATATCAAACGTATCTACTCGTAATCCTAAATTCTGGGTATGTAGCAAATTAACTCAGCCCTTCCTATACGAAAATAAGGAAAAAAAAATTTTTTGCCCTCCAAGTGCTTTACTGTACCTAGAAAAACAGGTTAAATAGTCAATCCAGATTATAAAGAAGTAGTCTGGAAATCCATTCCTTCAGACACGTTTAGGAACGGGGATAAATGTAATATACATACATACATACATAATTAAATAAATAAATAACCATCCCGCCAGATCCCTAACGGGGTAGGCAGAAAGCACCGAGTGCCAAATATATCTGTCCTTACAAATCTGTCGTGCTTCATCCACATCCATCGCTCTCATAAATGTAATATCATTGTTATATATGCATGCATATATTATCGTGTTGCGATAATAAAAATAAATAAACGAACCGGCGAGTCAAGTGATTTTCGAAACAAACATCTGCAGAATGTAGGCGGAAAAAATGTCAACAGCAAAGACTTCAAAGTAACTTTGGCAAAGGTAAAGTTAATTTCCCTCCCTTTGTAACGACATTCACCCTTGTCTTGCCATGAAGGAACATGCTTGGAATCTTGCTCAAAGAGGCTTCATTTCCGATTTCGGGCGATCTGATAAAGGGGCAAAGTTAAAGTCGCTTATTGGTATCAGCATTTTTAAGTTCGTTTGGTAACAACTTTGATTGATTTACTGCAACCCTTTACAGTGCTGTCCAGGTTCAAAATGCCGATAATTGGGTGTATTTTTGCTGATCAGTTAGCTTATAATACCCCCTAGAGCCAACAGATTACAACGCAACCATAAAAATGGAGATACAAAAGAGTTGTTGAGTGTTGCTGATCTCACTTCATGTACGTCCAGTTTCGGAGCAAATGGACGTCAAATAAAACCACTCAAATGCGATCCAGAATAGTTAGATCTAAATGGAGCTGGGTGGTAAACTGACATATATTCTGCAGAATATATAGAATAGGCCACATAAAGTCAGATTCAGAAGAATTGGAAGCGGGTGGACTGGATTCACGATCAGAGCTGGCGTATATCCAACGATGGAGCAGATGGAATATCGATGGAACCAGCTAAATTGCTTACTGCGGCAGCGACAACTGTTGATAATTGATTGCAAAACGTCGAACATAACGGCATGGTAATATATGCAAATTAATCTGCGTGTGACAGCGCTCGCGGGCCGAGCAATGACAGCCGTTAACAAGCTTTGATTTATTTGTGTTCGTTCGACAATAAATAAAACATATTGACCATTATAGGTGTAGATGTGAATATTAGTTAGATTACCCCGTTACGGACCTGGCGCATAGTTATGTATGTATGTAAGTGACGATTAACGTCCTGTGAAGACTAGATTTGTGTAAGTGTTTAGAAATGCATTCTTTTAGATTGACTTTATTGTTATTGTAAAGTTCAATAAATTATAAATTACCATTTGAACACAATTTACTCGTCAATACTCTTAGGTTTAAAATATCCCAACATCTCGAGAAAAATGACTATACACTCGACAGATATTTTTTTCATATTTATTACACTACCAATTGTGCCGGATGGATATCGAACCGATAACCTCCGGCTCTGCAGTCATCATTGAGCACTAAACCAATAAACCAGTCAATATATTAATCACTTAATATTTACAGTTAAGTTCCATTAAATATCCGTTGATTAATTGCTAAGTGCATTAAATTACTGCAAGATAAAGTCAAGGGCTGTAAAATGTTTACGTGGCTTCAGTAATCCTTACAATCCGACCTTTTCTATTTATTTATAACAATGATTATTACAACATACATATCGCCACATTTCAATGCATATAGTTTTGAGTGTACTCCAAAAACTCTCAATGTATACCGAACGTGAATATAAAAACGTTAACAAAATCCGAATGTAAATAAGTGACCCATTCAGAAATCCTAGCATTACCTCTGATGCATTGCGCCAGCCGCCACCGCAGTGCAGCACCCGCCACTTCTAGATGCGACCTTAACACTTCCAGAATAGAGTCGCTATTCGCCTTTTAATGAATTAATCTTAACCGAGTAATTGAAGAAACTCCGCTTTCACCACGGCCGTTCGCAAATTGGTAACGGCCTCTCAAATAATAAACTGTGTTTACGCTCTATATTTCCGATCGGAAAAATTAAATATATGGAAATGTTCGCGGGAAGCGAACATTTTGTGTACTCGCAGTGTTTAATTATCGTACATAATACGATTTGCCAAAATAACTGAGTCGTGTATGGAAAACGGTGTGCGAGTTCGCTCTTTTCAAAGCGCGAAAAGATTTTTCATTTATTTTTTTATCGTTTCATATGTTAAACTATCTATATAAGCATTCTATCATTTTCTATCAGCTGTCCGGTTACCATAACACAGGCGTAAATGCCTAAATTAGAATCAGAGAGCCATATGTTAAAATTGTGCCAGTCATTATTAATTATAAGCTGTAATAACATACTATTAGTATTATACCATCACGCCCGGTCCCTAATGGGGTAAGCAGAAAGCATTATTTTGACATCTTTACACCATAGTAACCTGCCTCCCATAATAGCTATACCTTGAAACAGTATCTCATAGACCTCGATTTAAAATCACAATACATTTTCTAACAAGAAAATGCTATTGGCTACTATTGACAAACGGTAATTCCGAGCACTGTGTGGATGTCACGATTCTTATCCTTATATCGCGTGAGCTATATTATTGCAATTTATTGTTTCTTCAACTATTCTACTGCTGGACAGGGTTCTCGTAGTAAGAGGGTTTAGGTCAGAATTTATCAATACTAAAGTGCGGAGTGCAATTTTCGCGCGCTTCAAAAACATTAATATATTTTATGACGTACGTCAAGATGTGCAGTTTTTCTCGAAGAAATGATGAAGCACGACAGGTTTGTAAGGACGGAGATATTTGGCTCTCGGTGCGCCCTGCCTACCCCGTTAGGAACTGGCGTGATGGTTATGTATGTACTTTGAATAGTCAGATGCGATCTAAACCGCTAAACTATCATTGCTGCCTAATAACACCAAAATGAACCTTCCATATTAAGTTTCGCACGCCTACACTTGCAACCTTGCTTGTGGTTACCCACCCCAACTTAAGCCGTAGCTAGCTGGCATAATATATAAGGTATTTAACCAGAAACCTTGCGGGCACCTCAATTTATAAGTGGGCTTAGCGAAGGACGCGGTCAAAATTCCACCCGGTTTCCAACTATTGCAAACTAGTTTTTTGGATGGTAAATGGATGAACTTGGTGGAATTCTAACACTATAATCTGAATGGCCTCATGGTCGAGTGGTTAGCGACCCTGACTGCAATACCAAAGGTCGTGGGTTTGATTCCCATCCAGAAAAAGTATTAGTGTGATGAACGCATTTGTTTGATTTTGGTGTGAAAAAATATATGATGTAAATAATATATGACGTAATATAAAGTCCAGAATATATAAGGTGAATGTGAGTTCTCCCAAAATATTAATTTTATAATAATAATAATTGCTGAGGATAATTCTACATAGAGCTATCTAATTCCCAATTATGCAATTGAATGCATTTTATATTAACCGGACATCTGATAAACATACTACATATACACATGTATGGATCAGTGTTTAATTAAGTTCAATATTTTATTAACAAAAGCACAGAATAGCTTTATTATCAATAACATAATCGCCAATTAGTTTCGCAACACGCACCAGCCTTCTCGCGACTAATGTTTCCACGGTAAAATAACACGAACGTCGAATTTCATACCCGTTTACATTTGATTCATTTTTTGTCTCAGTCAACCATAGCTAACATGACGGTCATTAAGATACAATATTTTTCCCTTATAAATACCTCGGCCTTGGTTTCAAAAGCTCTAGAGGGTGTTTTTCAGAACATACTAACGCAAAGCTAGTCTGTGACTATGACTATATTTACTTTACGTGTAAACAAATTGCATTCTACTTAGTTTTCCTTCGACATTTGCATGCTTCGTGCTAAAATAGTGTTCTCTTTAATTTACAATAGATCTAGTAACAAATAGATACGAATAATAACAAAAATTAAATCTATTTGTCCTTTATCTATAATTTTTAGTCATGTAAATACTAATTAATATTAATTGCACTCAGGTACGCTGTACTAACTGGACTGATATTATATAACAGTCAAACTACTGCAGTCTTGTTACTAATGAATACTCGCCAACTAATTGTTAGTTGGTTGAAGATGTCCATGGGCTGAAGTGGCCAATTGGGACTGCTGTATTCCTTGCTTACAGCTGAAACCAGTGTTTCTCAAAGTATGCGATAATGTGGGCGCAGGAGATATTCTGCGAACGGTATAAGATGATGAAGAAATTTAGAGGGGGAATGTTCCTGCACCCTCTGGACACACTCGGAATATTTTTAACAAAGTTGGCGCAGCACTTGAGAACGTGTGGCTTAAAACTTACATAAAGTAGTTTAACAATACCAAAATGTTTGCCATTTCTATCTGTTCCAATCTCTATGGATTTCAACTGTTGCTCGACTTGTGACTTCAGGGCTGCAGCGGTAACATAAAATTTTATGCCTCGCTTTATTTGCTTGTAATATTTTAACTGAACGCCGCGCCATCGCGTGAAGCAATCATCGCATATTTTACACGATTCAGTACGACCTTAAAATTGTATAAACGTAAACATTGAACGATAATGTTTTACAACTTCGTTTTGTTTCTATCAATGATTGTATTCGATTACAAACTTAATTTATTTACTACTTGTTAATCTTTAACTCCAGCAGATAAGGATATTGGACCAAGAGTATTTTAATGTTTATCTCTTACTGTGTTTTTTGTTCAGTACCCAAAAAGGTATAAAGCGAAATTTCCCAGTTACACGGGAAACACTAATAAACATGCATATTACCATATACTATATTATATGTACTTATGATAAAAATACTTTTTCGTAAACTATACTTATTTATAAAGTTTCAATCGACTTACTCGTACTTTAAACTAATCCCAAAGATACTTCAAGACTTCTTAATCGAGCAAAGCATTTTATTCATAAGGTTCTTAAAAATAGGATCTAACCTAAAAAATAATTTACCTGTAAAAGGTGTGGGCCTACAACCTAATCATTTACAAGTACACCGGTTTTACCGCGAGCGATGTACGATTAGCTTCATCGTCGTGAAAGGATTGAAGAAACTTTAGCAGGCGAATGGAGATAATAATAACAATAACGGAGACACTCGCACATGACTATCGGATTGCAAATTAGGTAATTAAATGCTTGTTAACCGATAATATACATAGTATGAAATAATGGGTTTCTATTGGTTTTAAATTGTTCATTTTTAACTTGCGTTTTCTGCTACTGACAATGACTTCGCATGATTTTCGGAATGTTAGCGATAATGTCTAAATCTTTAAGTTGATGTAAATGTTTTTTCTGTGTCATATATAGTCTATGTAAGATGTAAGTGTATATTATATATAAATAAATAACTATTTTTATTACACCCACACAGAAAAAAACACTTGTGCTCAACAAGGAAATGTTTCTCGTGGGAGGGAATCGAAAGACTTATTTCAGTAGTCAGGTTCGAATCACTAGACCAAGATACGAGTCCGTCCAGTGTAACTTCCACCGTGGCGTATAGATTCCTTGCCTCGTTCAAGTCACATCGGTGGAACAAGGGATAGACTCCGCCTCTTGCGGTCCAATAAAATCTGGCCGACAACTCAAATAAAAACGAATCGCATTCTACCCTCCTGCCCGTCGAAATAAACTTAGCGCTGAATACAAATGAGCTTCACCCCTTTTTCCCTCTGGCTTCCTGTCTACATTGCACCAAAGTTGTAAGGGATCTTTATACAACTGTGGTATGTCGGGTTAACTAAAATGCGTTGATAACGTTAATTTTCAAATTTGAAATTGGAACTTTTAAGTCCTAATTACTATGATCTTATTGTTAACGTTTAACAGTTTGGATATAGCCGACACGGCAAACGTTGCTTTGCCATATAAATTATTACAAAAAAAGGTTATAATGAGTCAACCTTAAAAGCTAGATATATGCTGTCGCGGACTTTTTTTAGAACTTTTAAAGGGGAATAATTTCGTTATACACGATTTTTGCGTAACTTGCACCGTTTACGCAGCACACGTAAGGAAAGCAAAAAATCCCTTTTTTGCAATATTTTTCTTTCCTGCTCCACTCCTATTAATCCTCCTCCTTCCTTCCTTAAATGGACTAATCGACACAAATATAATTTAGGTGGTTTCTGAAATGCGCGTTTAACCAAACTCTTCAGTTTTATAGTACTCACTAGGTTTAGGAGGAGTTTAGCGACATACGCGCGAACAACAAATATATACATATGTCAAGATAATGGACGAGTAAAACAAACTGTATATTAGAAACTTGATTTTTAATAGGCTTTTAAATCGACTGTGTCTTGACGGCAAGTGAGGTGCAGTAGATGCTGCTCGATCGCTTGAGAGCCGAAGAGCTACTCACTGTTGTCTTGAATAATGCCAGGTATAGTGAAGGCGGTGTTGTCCGCAGCGCGTGGGGCGCGGTGATGTCGGCATGGAGGTGGTCGCGCTGGTGCTGTGCGCGCTGGCCGTGAGCGCCGCGCCCAACGCGACGCGCCGCCGCCCCGGCGCGCGCCCGCTCGACGACGACGACGAGCTCGCGCGCAACTACGACTATTATGACGAGGAGCGGCTCAACATCTCCGGTCAGTGCCACCTTACACACTTCGAATGATTATACTCGTAGCTCTACTAGCTTTTGCCCGCGGCTTCGCGCGCGTTTAATTCAGAGTAAAACAGTCCCCTTTTCCTATAGCGTGAAAATGTCCTGATATGTTTGGAATATCTAACTACTAACCTCGTTGGTCGAGCGGTTGCTAGCGCGACTGCCGATCGGGAGGTCCTGGGTTCGACTCCCGGGTTGGGTACCGCTGTATTTTTCTAATCTAGAATTTCTAGAACTGACTCGGAGTCTGGATGTGTGCCCGGTGCAACGCAAGAGGCTCAAAACCTATTCCATTGCGGGACTTAAACGTAACTGGTGAAATGTGGGGTCGTAAT
>DWQT01005199.1:0-10501 GCA_018244895.1 Myscelus amystis hages | reverse complement strand
TAAATGTTTGTCCTGGGTGGGAATCGAACCCACGACCTCCGGTTTCACAGTCAGGATCTCGAACCGTTCGACCACGAGGCCAGTCGAAATATATAGACTATATAAATAACCCCCATACAATAAAATATCCTGGGCCGTTTTCGGAAAAGTTAATACAAATAATTTTTGGGAGCGATATGAAAAGTTAAAAGTTGCAAATTATTACGTTCTAAAATAAATTTTAAGTTGTAAACAACAAAATGTCCTATATCTTGTAAATTTTATAGCGAACCTCGTTCTCAATGAACAAATCCATTATCGTAGACAATGTTAACATCCTAAACATATATTAGACTTAGCTCGTAAACTGCGACCTTCCAAGGCCTCGGCGCTAACACACGGCTAGTGTGATTACTGAATACTGAAATACGCATTGCTGCTGATTGGGTTATTTCAAAGAAATTATACTTTATCTCTACATATCTATACGTATAAAACAGGAAGGTGACTGTCTCACCTTTGAACGTACAAAGATGAAATTTTGCAGGTTTCTTTATATAGCATAAACTACTAAAGCAGAAATTTTGGAAAGTCCATTTATACAGGCCTTGTATTACACGGGTAAAATAGGATGTGAAAACCTGTATATAATTTCGTCAGTTTTAGATGTTCGATGTATGATTTCCATTCGTTCCGTTACCGCTCAGTTGATAAAAACATAATCATTCATTCACTTCCCGATATGTGTCTGACCACAATCTTATCATTATTTCCGCAACATTGGTATATAAGAGACGCGATATCTTATCGGAAACGTTCGCTATTGTGTTCGACTCTGTTCTTTCGTGCGCTGATAACAGAACTATCAGCCTACATGTCAGTCGGGATTTGAGTCCATTCAGAACTCTGCAATACAATTTATTGACAACAAATTGATCCTTATAACATTGATAGCCTAGTGGTTTGAAATTCAGCCTCTCATTCGGGGGGTCTGGGTTCGATCCCGGCACATCTTTACGCACGTTACGTATGCCGTTGCGCACGGAACATTAAATTAAACATTACCCACATAACCACGTGTGTGACATACACACATGAAAATAACATATAACGTTCACTGTTTACATTCTGGTTGTCAAACAAAAAGTTCAAACAAATGTCAAAGAATGCTTTTAAACATAATTAAAGTAAACCTCATTTAATGTACCATTCCTGTGTTTAAATACATTGAAAATTAACACAGAAGATAAGAGAATAATATGCGTTAAAATGTAATTATTGATTTAATGAACTACGGTCGCTTTTCGGCCGCCATACGGTTACTGTTATGTACAGTTGTACCTACGAGTTGCGTATGGCTACGTAAGCGATAGTTCAGATCGATATCAATGGACGTCTACACAAGCAACTGTGTGTAACGCGTCCAATTTGAATTTGAATTTAGAACATCGATGTGTACAACAGTAATTGTTACCGTTGGATACAGATTATATTAAAGTGATGCTGTCACAGATTAAAACTTTCTGCGGTGAAGACTCATGACTGGCATCTAGATCTAGAGGAGATCCTGTATGCTATCTGGTACCTATCACGATGGTATATAATAATGCACATTACATAAAATGTTTATGTACAAATACAAAATAGCGTATAAAATAGTGTAAATCTTTTAATTTACATAACAATAAACGTTTTGTTCGCATCAACATCAACATTTTGTTTGAGCGTAAATACAACGTAATAGATTATTCTGAGAAAATGAGTGCCTACTGATAATTTAATTCTGGCCGCCATCTTGCGAGATACGCGCGGGCATTTGTTTGACTGGAAATTAACTCAAACTCGTAATATAAATTTATACTTCTCTAAGAACATTACAAGGGCGCAAGATTTGTTTGTTTTGTTTTGTTTGTTGTAATCTCTGAAATTAAAAGATCTATTCATAAAATTCTTTCATTAGTAGATAAATAAATGATCCTAGATTGACATAGGCGTACGTACATAGATTTAGATGTCGGGGTAAACAGTAGGCATTAATGTTTTATTTGAGTGGGCTTGGGAAGATCTATCTACAATTTGTGACCTACAATAAAGCTACGCAGGTGCTGCTAGCTACGTAACTCTTCGTGAGGTATTGAATTTCAAACCACTAGGCTAGTACTGTTTAGTTTCATGATTAATTAATAATTAAGTTTACTTGAATATCTACAGTTTGTACGAAAACAAACGTTTTCAATGTCTTTTAACGCGTTAGCGAATTCCATTGATATGATATCTCACCCAGCCGTGGCAGGTGTTTCTTAGAATTAACCATTTAGAATAGAGACACCGGACAGGCGTCCGGTAGCGGATACCGGACGCCGGCGTGCGGTGTTAGGGCCGAAACACACTCGCGACTTTTACCGGCGGCCATCGGTTAGAGTGCGCCTTAATCACAAAGAAATTGAAACATTTGGTACAGAATTCAAACCGTTTCTATAGTCTCATAGCGTAAACGCACGTCGAGATTTGTAGGCGATTGTAATACAATATCACATTATATTCAATTGCTCCCCTGTCTCCTCAATGCAGCTCCAATAACCTACATCAATAATGATCATGACCAGCTTACACCAGTCCACTCAAAAGTTAGACTAAACACTAACATTGCTATTGGCTCCGAAGATATGAAATACGCGGCGTTAATTGCGCTGATTCAAGTACACTTTTTGTTCTTCTCTTCGAACAAGGTCAAACAAGGTCACCGTATGCTGAACGTAATGTACTAGTTGCGTGTTACGTTACGGAAACGGTTACGCGTGTGCACATTCACGAAGACTTTACGAATACTTTTGTATTTCGATTGAGCTTGTCGTCTTGTGGTTGGTATCCTGGCTGACTGAGATCGCGGGTTCGAATATTGAGCGTACTTATAAATGTATTTATTAATTTGGATCGATGTTTTGGCTTTCAGTATCCCATATAAGGAGTTTGGGTTAAAATCCTGGTTATTCACTTTGCAAAGTTAAATGCGTTCTATAACTAAAAAATTAAATCACTCGCTGTAACGCTGAAGAAAAACATGAGGAAACCTGTATAGCTGCAGATGTTATAAGGTATTATATATTTTATGAGGCGTGTGAAGTCTTGTAATCCGTGTGTGGACAGCCTAAAAGCAGTGTCCAGCGATTGAGCAATAAAAGGGTCGAAAAAAAAACAAATGTAGTCTATTATCTATGACCTGCCCACTCTAGCAGATAGTCTGTTAAATCTACTTAGTTCAAGATCAGAAACTTCAGAAAGACTCCTTTTTATTTAATTAATATCTTGAAAGTGTTTAAAATACTTAAATGACTATACAAAAACAATAAGACTAATTAAAATATCATTATTCGGACACGTAAACAGACTTACTATCGCATCTCATTACGACTTTACGAAATATTCACATTCCAAAGTCGTTACGAAGCAAAACACAAAGGTCCCCACAAACCGCCCTCGGTTCTTATCGAAACGGCAACGTCGACCAGAGACACGCGCCCGGGGTAACAAACTCATCGCCCGATGAGAACTTTGTGGCATACGCGTGACATTTGGAAAGATCAAGTGACAACGACTGACACAAATATGCCCCGCGCATAAATAAGTGAGTACGCGCCGTGTAAATGTTTAGACATACCTACCCACATTGCTTAGTCGTGATAAATATTGAGAATTCATAATTCGAATCGGTTTAGTCACTCACCATTTTTGGTATCTGGCATGTAGTTAATTACCCATTAATATTACGGCCAGTACTTTAAAATTGAATTTGGAACGTGTTCCAAAGTACGTTATTCATGTATTCGTATTTGACAGTTGGTCCTGTATTTAGGGAAACTGAACGATGCGTCGAAGTGTGAGGTCGATTAATCTCAAGACTAGATATTAAAATTGAATCTAAGACATACATATCTACAACATTGTTACACATTAACATACGAAGCTTATCTGTTGCTTAGTTACACACACAGGATCTGCCTTATATCCCCTCTCCTCTCCCCTGGGTTTAAACATGTGTTTGTCGAATCAAAAATAAATTTAAGATTTTAATAGACCATAATAAATGAAATGTGCAGGTTTCTCAAAAACTTTTTAATAAACATTTCTATGGAATTGGGAATAAGACAAAATACTTACAACGGTACTAGGAATTATATATGCGTGCATACTCGCTCCCTTTTCGTTGCTTCCAGTAAATGGGCAGCAAAGGAAACCCAAAAAAAAACATAAACATCTTCAAAAAAAGATCGTACCGAAACTATTTCGAGACAGCAGTTCTAAGACCAGTGTGCAATTAACGAGCACCCTGTATCAGCGACAGCTGGTCTCTGTCCCCTCGCACTTGTGTACGTACACGAAGACACAAAGGAACCAAGATACAAGACACGTTTAAAACAAACAACAGTAGCAGCAAAAAATGCCGCAACGCGACATTGACTGCCAAGGGCTGACGCTATTTATAGAACGGTTATCGAGTTGTAGGGTGTATACGAAGCATACACATCTTAGGACAGTCCGAGGTAAGGCTGGTTATAACAGTATTTTGACACACATCGATCTGATCACAAATTATGTAAATGCTTAATGGTAACAAGACAGCTTATAAACAACATATATCTATACATTTCCAATCGCGTAAATATATAGCAAATCCTTGTGGCTCTACGTTGCAATGTAACTTTTCCAAAAGTATAGCATAATGTGCATGACTTGACTCACTATTTAACTTAGATATTTACAGGTAAAATCCTTATGCTCTATTAATATTAAGCTATCAAATCTCTTGTCTATGACAGCCTATTAGCTATCGCGTCTATATTGTCTGTTCATATAATATAAAAGAACATTACAAGACAATTTATTGAACACACGTTTTATTTCAAGACTTTTAAAATACGTTTAATATCGATATGACGTCATTGAAAACAACTCAAATCCTTAGTCGCTTGCGGCTACCGTGAAATTATGTTAATACGACAATACGTTTCGAACGACAACGCGGACAACGCGCCATTTGCATGCCGATTGTTTGTTACGAGGAAAGTCCGCGGATATCAGCGACTCATGGCCGCGGTGGCGAGGACGAGCGAAGCAGACGCTCTAGTCGGTAACACAACAAACAGGCGACACTAATTGCGAGAGAAGCGAGCGGCGTGCCTTCAATGGTAAGGTCGTTCGAAATGTTCTACATTCGAAGTGTACAATACTAGTTATTGTTCATACCGGATACAGTTGGGACTTAATGAAAATTTCTACAATTAATAATTCATACCAAACCTTTATAATAATTGTGATTACACTACTATGATAACTTCTACAATATATAATTCATACTAAACCTATATAATTACTGAGATTATACTGCTATGATAACTTCTTCTATGTATAATTCATACGAAATCTGTATAAATATAAATATACAGATTGCACCACATTTTCGTTTTTTGGTGACGGTGCGGGGGGGAAGTATACCTCATAATAAAATTATGACAGCTACTCGTCTAAATATAAAAATGTATGATGCATTTTTAAATGCATGCTATTATTTTTAATGCGAAAATTTAAATATGACTTTGAAATTTGTTTACGAATGTTATTTAAGCAAACAAAAGGTTAAACTAACACTTCGCAAGACACCTATGATGTTTGTTTTTACTGTTTTTTTTATCATAATTGCACCCTTTCGAAGCCGGAGTGGCCAGTGTTAAATGTACCATTTGTACGTGGCAGTACTACCTACATTTAGATCTCTACATAGAGACCGCAAACCGCGAATTAATTGACCACGTTTCAATGACAAAGCTTAGTGATCTAAATACTGTTATCTTTGCTCTACCATCACGCCATGTCCCTAACTGGGTGTGCAGAGAGCACAGGACACATCTCTACATCTCTACCCTTACATATAGAGATAGAGACATTTAGAGACATTAGGCAATCTTTTCATAAAAACGCGTCGATTTCAATGACGTCAAATTTCCCTATCAGCCAGTATATGACCTATTTGTTCAAATGGGTCTGAACTCCTTACGCACCTGCATTTATCAACATTCGCAACACGGCCTAAATGCAATCATAAAAATAGCATCTTATCAGTAACACTGTACATAACGTTTGTAAGTGAATTGATACGATGGAATTATCTCGAACACCGCTATCTCTCAGTGAATATTTCTATCTGAAAGACTGTAAAAATATAAAATACATTTTATGGTAATCGGATTATATTCGCGGGGTGAACCGACCCGGTTGGATAGTAACTACCCTCAACAAATCCTCCTTTTACGAGCGCCAGACTCAATTTTGAATACGGCTCGATGGAAATTCGACGTCATAAAATTATATTCACCTATCGTAACGCACGTGGACTTTAGTTAATCGCCAGATAATAATTTAGCCGATTAAGTAACTATTGAAGTTGCAATTTAGGTAATTTGCACTGTTTGGAACGAAGATCCGAAGTTATCGCGCGTTGCGAAGGAGGATGGACGGAAAAAATTCAGACGGAAGTTGTCCGACACACTAGTGTTGCTAAATAAAAGAAACAAAATTTTATTACAATTCCTTCACTAAAGGAACTTCGTTCCATCCGGGTGTCTCTTCACACCGCTTGTGTCTTTTCGGGAAATTAATGAAATGGACTCTCTATGTATGATTCAACAAAAAAACCTTAATATGAAAACAACCACCTAGCGAATCGAACATTGACTATGACACGAAAATGGTAATATTAAAACACTTCAATGACCCTCTAAAAAGTTGTATTGCAATAGAAATGAATAAATATCAGTAAATAAAAGATAATACTGTAAAAGACACTAAGGGTTCGTTCTAATAAACCCACCGCGTCGTACATTGCGTGCGTTAGTTACAAGTGTGAAGTGTGCCTATAGAAGTAAGAGTGAGTCACAATTGCGCTCAACTCGCTATAGTTAGCTCAACCACTAACGCCGCACGAAGGCACTAACGCAACGCCAACATTTGCGCTGCGTTGTGGCAGACGGCGTCATAACGTCACTGGAATAAATGCTTTTTTTATAACAACTTTTCTACAAGAAACAATTAACATTAATACTTATTCATACTGAAAGCGTGATTTGTATAATAGGTAATGTAACGGCTTAGTCATGATGCATTGTTATAAAACTTGGACATAATTTTCTATCACTGATGCTTGCCAGTATCGGCTGAGGGTCTCACTGGCATCTAGGGCTAATTCCACCACGCTGTCCCAGTACTGGCACAAAAATGAGTCAAAACTATGAAGATATACCTAAATGTCATAATCATAAGGCTGACGATTATGATAATGATTACGTCAATAATACTTTGAATGCAACATATTTAGATGTTCATCTATTTAAAGTGCCATCGAATTAGCATGTAACCTTTATAAATCACATACTCACAGTCCCATCGGCCCCTTCAAAACCGTCATAAAATATTCCGTATAAAACACTACAGAAATAAATGTCACATATGTACCTATGCATGTACGTAAATGTAGTGTGACTGCATGCTCTAAAACTCCAAAACAATGGAAGCAACCGGCCCTTTGATATAGCTAACTGAAATGAAAAAATATGACGAGCTTCATGCCGGGAAACTCACCAATGGATTACATTTCAATGTTTACAAAACACATAAGATTTACATGAATCATCCTTTTAAAGCACCTATATGTAAATAAGATTATCAAATCTTTAAATAAACCCTAAATAGATTTAATGTTCAAATTATTAGAATTCGAAAACCTTATTTTAAAGAAACTTGCTATGAATATCAAAATAACTATAATAAAATATATTCATTTAATGCGAACACTTTTGTTAAGTGGCAAAATACGACATTAACTTACTTTACTATACAAACAAAATACTTTAGTTTACGTCTCGGCTGCCTAAAAAGCTTCCTATAAACCACCAACGATAAGAGCCAATTAGAAAAAATGCTCTAATCCATTCATCAAACATAGCTCCACAAACATCCTGCAGAGGGCGGCAGAGTGTGGGAACAAAAACCGGTCGATCCGGGAATTCGATATTCAAAGTTCGGATTTCGAACTGTTCTGCTTTCGGTATTCAAACGTGTTTGTAAATCTGGCCAGTGTCGCCAGATGGCGTTTGTGTAAAAATGTAGAATATCGGGTTAACGTTACAATTACTGCGTCCAAAATGATATATAGAGTAGAAGATGTACTTAATCACTAAAGCTTTCATAGTTTAGTTCATCAGATGTTCATGGCTAGCAACAGTCAATTTAAAATAAATAAAAAATCTAAACTTCATTTAACCTTTTAGGCATGTTTAATTAAAGATTTTAATTTACTGTAAAATACCACTTTTAAACGTCACATTTGATTCGAATAACAAATGTTTCGAGTACATATTTAGTTACAATAAATCTTAACAATCTCTAAGCTGCAAATGTCTGATGTAGATATACAAAATAACTAAAAGAAACGTTTAAAGTCAGCGAGCGATCGAGTTAATCCACGCCATATATAATCTGTGGCGGCGTTAAAAATAATAAACAATTATAAACCGTCCCAGTGTCCCGTGTTGGAGATTTTATGATTTCACTCGCTGTTTTGTGGCTTGTGTTCTGTGAGTAATCGCTGTAACTCATTACGTAGGGTTGCCACAGTGGAGAACGTTCAGAACGAATGAGTTCAATTGAACGAATGTTAAAATTGCTTGAAAGAGTAAAATGTTTTTTACACCCAAACACAGTATGTTTAATTGCAAATAATTACCATAATCGAAAAACATCGTATGTTTTTCTACTTGCGTGTTTTCCTTAACCTTTTCAGGAATGGAAGAGGTGTATATTTGCAATAATATAAAATAATACAGATAGTAGTGTGAATGCGGCCTTAGATACGTTCTCTCCTCCCTTTATCTACGTAGGCACAGACAAAAGAGATAATAAATAATTAATAACTGTAATGAATCACGTCAATGATTGAGCAATCTCTTTTAAAATGTATGCACAATGTTACTACCATAGAGTTGATATAATATAGAAATGACCCAGGTATACGAATGTAGCCTTCGTGTACTATATTCTTTCCTTTAAAAAAAAGAATTCTGATTACAAATCTATTATTAATACCCACGATTCACGGAAGCAACATCATTGATTGCAGATAATTCGTTATATCAGTTTAACATACGTGGACTGACATCTATGGACAATGCCTGAGGAATTGCCAATGCGATGCACGCTTTGAAGGAGAGAATTTTGCACGCTTTCCATAAAGAGTTGAGTCAGTGTTGCTGCTTTGAAGAAGAAGATGTAGAAGAATTTTATCGGAAGCTGAAACCTGTGGAAACACTCAGCCTGCGCTTTCCCCTGGGACGCAGCGATAACATAACGACGTTTCTAATACTCATGCAGTCTTCAGCATGTACACACACGTACATACAAACGCGCATAGATTTTATCTGCGCATTTCTTTGTCATTGCATTAATTGACTTCAATTGGAATGGAAAGTTCAATTAGAGCTTTAATTGTTATCTTTATTATACGTATTTGTTACATTTAAACCTTGGAGTTATGGCTATGCGGTTATTGTTTGATTTTTTGCTATTTATATAAATGTGCATATAAGAATTCACATTCAATATTATAGCTTCATTGTTTTCGTATGTGTTAACTAAGTTATGTATGTAAATATATTCTATTGTTTTCTAACAAATTTACAGCGGAACAAAATCATAAAGAGCAACTATTTATAGATAGTGCATTATGTATACGAATACATTATTATGACATAAATAAAATTTAAGTATGTCTGTGATTTTAAAGCAATTGCGTTTTCTTGTCCACATTCCCTATTTACGTATTCATACGTAGAGAAGCTTTTTGAATTATTGTCTGTCTGTCTATCTGTCTGTGTAATTAAAAAAATATATTTAATAGTCACTTTATAGTACAGTAACAGGACCTACCTACATGCCATTGTTTGGTGTTTTTGAAGTTGTAATTTCAACTCCCGTTTCGTCCATATGATCATAAATATTGGTACCATCCAATTTGTAATACTCAACTTGATTGCAATAGTTAGAATAAAATCTTATGTGCTGTATTAACTTTTTATTAAGTCCGTTCATTCGCGCTATAGAAGTAGGTACGTATAGAGGCGACTTTCCAGTCTACATGAGCTTTCAAACCACATCGTTAATAAAATAATTCGAACTAATAAATTTCGAACTATCCCTGTACCGAATCGGTCAAGCGGTTCGGCTGTGGAAGCGTTACGGACAGACGGACAGACAGACTTTGCATGTAATATACATACAAACCTTCCTTTTGAATCACACTATCCATCGATGAAAAACTCATTAAAATCCGTTACGTAGTTTCAAACACCTAAGTATAGAGACGGCTTTGTTTTATGCTACGACTATGTAAAAATAGAAACACACAGAGTAAGTTAGCACATTTTAATTGTGGCAATACATGCCATAGTTTACATTCGCAACAAAAACAAATCCC
>DWQT01005198.1:0-10501 GCA_018244895.1 Myscelus amystis hages | reverse complement strand
CTACAGTTTAAAGAGTCTTAATGTTATCTTATTTTATCACACACTTGGATCTTTTGTACATCTACCCACAGCTAATTGACAAAGCAGCGATAAACTTAAAAGTATTAAATGAAAGTAACCATGTTATTAAAAACCAACTTTGTAACTAAGGAGTAAAAAAATATTAAAGATTTAATATTAACTATATACTACCTATTATTTATATGTGCTATTTATTAATAGGTTGCAATTTGCAATGTTCAACTGGTACAATGTTTATCCATTGTGTGCATGAATAATTAAGTCAGATGACAAAATTACACGATTTTATAATAGACAAACCAGCTGTCAACAATATTCCAACCTTGCAAACCTTGGTTATATAACAACCATATGCAAAAATAATACAGCATCACTTTCATCAAGAAAATTGAATAAAAAATATGAAGTCCCATTTGTCTTTTGCATATTTCCTGGTACGAAAGACGAGTTTGTGTCAGCAGAGGTTATTTTTATACCCAATAACTCACCTTGTGACTTTATAAGCACCATCGTACTGAGCGACTTCTTCGCCTAAAACAAAGACCCTCTCATCCCTCTCCATCTCTTCGTCGATCGCCTGGTTCAAGGCATCGCGGACAGTTACAGGCTTCGATGCCAAAACCTTTGATGTTGAAAAATTACGGCGAGCGAGTCGCGTAACCAAACCGAACACCGCCGGTGAGGATTTTAACGCCATTTTCACTTACACGATCTATTTTTCTACTTAAACACTAAATGCAGTACACTTTACAGCTTATTTTAAGCTTTTCTGGTACAATTTATTTATTTTTCCTATGAAAATAGAGTTAAAATCGCCGCTTCGACTACGAAGGATGAATGGAGGTCGGCGATAGTTACTTCTCAAGGTCAGTGAATATTGACTGAAATATGAATTAGTTCAACACGTCAAATGGTACAGTGACGTTTGGAGATGAAGCGTTCAATTTTGTAATTACAGCGATCACAATTTACAAAGATAGTAATGTCATTATTGAAATATAATAAACATTAAATAAACTTCATTAAAATATCCATTTTCATCTTTCGTGAAAATAAAGTTAAATGGATAGGGTAGTCTAATTTGTACTAGACTTAAACTCATTTAAAGTAGTAGTATCATTATTCGTTAGATGGCGCTGTATCTTATAGCTCGCCGAGAGATTTTTTTTTATATTATTGCAACGGTTTTTGGGAAAGAGTACAGTTTTGTACATTTAAAATAATATTTAGAATCAGTATAAATAAACATTGCAGTTCAGTCCGTGATGAGACTGTAAGCCATGGTACAAGATTAATTATTTATTTCATCTATGACTAGAGTATTCATAAGTCACCAATTCCTATTTTATTTACTACAGTGACAATTAAACTTGGCAATCATATAAAGTCAAATTATAGCCCCTGCAGGATATATTTTAATAGATATCTATCTTAAAGTTTTCGATTTAATACCCATGTAATATACTCATAGAGTGCTGAATTGGCGATCGATCATAATAAACTCATCCAAGTTTATGATGCTGCATTAAATAAGAAGTGCACACTCATTTATTACTCAGTTCATCTTTCGATGGCAAAGCAGACAGGTAAGAACTCTCGTTATAAAGGGGAACGATAAATATATATGCGTCATTGACCTTTATTATGACGACTTTTATTACAATTAAAATGCAATTTTTAAACAATCTTAGGTGTTGTCGGGTACTCTGTTGAGGCTATGTGTTTCCTTGTTATCGTGGATTCCTAAGGCAACGTTCATCTTGGTTGATATCTAATTTCGTGGTAGGACTAAAATATACATGGCGAAAGGACATCTGAGATCGTAGGTAGTAAAACGCGTGAGTCCATTACGGTTTTAAGATATCCTCGGCTTTGGGTAAATAGGTCAAGGGGTCTCTTGCAAATGTAGGGGTCTGACGGTTGTTAACACCGACAATTTTGATTTGTCCGTCAATAAAACATATTTTTATCTAATTTTCAACAAAAAGTGGTGTATGATTTAGTAGCTTCTTGGTCCAGTGCCTAGGTACCGCGAAACCAATTTGAGACAGACATTTCTTTTCAGACTTTTCAGACTGGCCTCGTGGTCGAGTGGTTAGAGACCCTGACTGTGAAACCGGAGGTCGTGGGTTAGATTCCCACCCAGGACTAACATTTGTGTGATGAGCACATTGATTTGTTCTGTGTCTGGTCGTAATAAAAATATCTATATAAGTATTATATAATAAATATATATGTATGTTTATCAGCTGTCCGGTTACCATAACACAGGCATTAAATTGCCTACTTTGGAATCAGATAGCCGTGTGTGGAATTGTCCTAAAGATATTATTATATTATTATTATTATTATACTCAGGCTGTCTTAATTATACTATTATAGGTGAAAAATACAATTAATAAAACGCGAAAAAATTAAAAAAAAAAAGAAGTCAGGTCTGTGATTCTTATCATGACGCAAACATGCTAAGTACGCATTGTACTCGTTAGCTAAGCATGTTTTATAGAAGAATATCGATTAATGAATAGGTAAAACAGCGTCTCAATGAAATCGCGTAGGTAGCGCGGCGGCCGCGGCCACAATGGAGCTTTGCTTACACAAAACACTGAACTGAATGCCCTTATCGTATGAATGCGTGCTCCCGTGCTCTCGTACAATATAATCGCTTTGAGAACGCCGCCGATCAAATTATCAAGTATGGAGTATTAAGTTAAGAAACGTCATTGAATTATTGTGTATTTTACCTGCCTACTGGGTACGTACTTTAGAATAACATTAGATCATCGCATGTATAATAAAAGTACTCCGCCGGCGGTTTCAACTGCGTTCAATATTGTCTTTCCCGGGGTCGCAGGCTGGAAGGGTCGAGCCGCCCGAAACCCCGGAAACCTATTAATCGTCCCTTATGACAGGCGATCCCAAACTACAGGGATCGATTAAACTAGTCTACATAACTCGATATAACATCAGCAATCGTTCACTGAAAGCTTTATCAAAATCGGTACAATCGTTTATATTTTCAAATCTTTACAGCACTCGATATGAAACGTTAACGAGTTTGATTCTACGTATATTGCGTTCAGTAAAAAAGTCAAGAGACGGCTTAACGAACGAGATGCGATAGGGCAGCTGTATTACGCTTTATATTCGCTACAGCGGTCGCGGCTAGGCACTCGCTACTTGTACGGAGCGGTTCGCCCTTTAATGGCTCTTCGGTACGAAGCATTGAACTTTTTACACGGACAATGGTAAATTACTACGTCCACTATGAAATCGGCTTATGATGAGGGGCTATTTTATGTGGCAGGCTAATACGTAATTATGGGACAGGCGGCACTGATGAAACGAGGTGTTACAAAAACAAGAAACATCGACACGTATCCGAGTACTTCCAGGGCGCTTTCTAGCGAAGTGTGAACCGGAATTGTGAATAGGTTCACATCTAACATTGGTACCTACTGCGTTTGTTATGTCACACGCAAATATTATGGAAAAGTATCTACAATAATAATTAAAAGATGATCACAATGTTTTTGTATTAGATATAGGTTCGATCTAACATTAGATTTAACAACAACTGGCCCTAGCACGAACCTCTATTGTCAAAGTATTCGTATGGTAAACGGTAAAAAATGTATGAAAATTGTACAGCGCCCCTATCGTGCGTAAAAAGAACTATTTTTGACAGTACGAACATTTTATGCGTTTTTCTATAAATGTGAATGTCATTCCCGCGTTTAGTATGAAATGTTACGAAACCCAGTTAATGTATTCTGACATTATCGATTCTGTCAGTTGCATTTTGAAGTCTGGATACCTCTACATTACAAACTCTGGTAAAGTTCGTGCTCGCGGTACTGACAATTGTCAATAACAGTCTAGTACTGACCGGTAAGTTCGTCGGCATCAACGTCCCTGGTGACCAGCACGGCGGCCGCGAGCGCCGCAGGCACGCCCCACGCGGCCAGCTGCAGCAGCGACGAATGGCGATCGTTGCGCGCAGTGCCCGGACTCGACGGTGGTCGCAGCACGCTGGCACGCCACGCTCCTGCCACCACCACCCACCTGGAATCACAATAATAATAACATTTAATACCCACTTGGAACAATAGAAACACAAGAGGTGTCAAAGAACACCCGGATGGAACGAAGTTCCTTTCGATTAATTATTGAAGGAATTGTAATAAATTTAATTCTAGCAAAAAGTGTCGTGACAACTTTTCGTCAAAATTTTTTTCCGTCTAGCCTCCTTCGCAACGCGCGATAAGGAACTTCGTTCCAATAGTACATTTAAGACAATTCCTAACCCAGTTACCCAGGTAATTGTATGGCAGCCAAGAAAAAGAATAAATAGAGAATGTATGTCTGTTCTCAAAAATGTTTGTCCTGCGTGAGAGTTGAAACCGCGACCTCTAGTTTTACAGGTTCTGTAGCCAGTAAACCAAAGGGCCAGTCGATATGTGGAATATATCAGAATTATGAATGGGAAATTGACATGACCTAAGTCCTATATGGAAGATATTAGAAGCTAGATTATCATGATAAGATATTCCATTCCATTGGATAAAAATAAACATTAAACGCTCCGTCGTTTTTATTTAGTATTTTTTTTTTTAAATTCACATCGTTATTTCTTAATAACTAAATATGGTATGTAATATCAATTTACTTATGAAACAGAGCACTACTTATTTGCAGTTCAGAGAATTCTTCAACATAAATTTCATTTACATACATAATATGTTGCACGGGTCTCGTAAATAATTTATGAGCATTAACGAGGTGGCAACCGTTGATTAATTATATTTACTTATAAAATTGTATAATATGATTTATGCAAGATCCTTTTTAAGACCAAACCATATTAAGTCTAGCAGATCTGTAAAGTTGCAACGATAATTGATCAGTAATTATTATAATTAAACTGTCAATACGTTGGTATTTGGCGTTGAGCTATAATGATCAGCTGTTGCTGGCAGGTGAACTGAATACTTATGAAAACGGTGAGGATCGTTCTCCTCTTATGGCGCTTAAACGAAACATGTTTATTCAGAGGCCAGTAATCATATGTAATGCATTTAATACTTATTCAACGTAATACTACGAAATAACGTATTCTTTAAACTTTAATAACTTTTATATCTAGTTATAGGTCCCTGCTCAGTATTACAAATTAAGGAGTGTATTATCGATACAAAAAGTTTTGCATATATATGTATTTTGTATAATATTCATAAAAGTTTATACAATTCTTGCGTACTGGTAACCACGCATCCAAAACATGCAATGTAACTATTAACATTTCAAATAATGCAGAAAGCCACTTGAGTTCTAAAATATACTTTTTACTTTATTGCGTGCGCCACACAAGTATCCACCGAGCGAACTGGTATTATATAAGCTTTTAAAATTAGCCGTCGCAAGCTAGTTTGTTGTGCCTTGCCCGAGTAAATTATAGCCTTTGTCAACCCGTACTTAGCTCGTTAAAAACCTCTGACAGGTAAATCCGTCCCTCTAGGGATACGAGGTGTCGTAGTCTTGTTTTTAACCGACGCCAGCTTACGTAGACTTGCGCGTTTTCAGTTTCGATGACTAAGCGCGGCGCAAACGGGATTCTTAAAGGATTCTTTGAGGCCTAAGTATGTTGGATGAAGGCTTTCGCAGTGGCGTGTCACTAGCACTTGAGCAAACATCAGTCCCTGTTTGAACAGCGCCGAAAGTGGTGATAGTCTAAACACTCGTGTTTGTTCCGCCGCTCGTATGTTTGATCGGGCATCCGACGCCAACACATGTTGGCTAACATTTTACTAATGTTTGTACGATTTGCATTGTGATAATTAGGCTCGTTATTTCGAACGGTACGGCTTCTATTGTTCTTTATATAAGCAGACACGTATGTAGTTACGCCGCAGCGATACAGTACAAATTATCTTTATTTCACACCAGTAGTATAAAAACAAAAATACATTTCGGCAGAAATGGCGGTCTTATAAATGAAAAGCGATCTATTCAAGACAACCATTTTTGGAAGTTAGAAATTTAGGCCCAATGTATACTGTACTGTACGTGTAATTTTACTGTATACTTACATAAATAATTAGTAGGCAGGAAGAAGTTAGAGAAATTAGTAAAAGATAAAACAGATGGCATTTATGGAAATAAGTGCGATATTTAAATATAGAATACGTTTTACAAATTAATGGCTGTGTAGTGTATGAATTTAATGTTTTATATTATTACCATATTAATGTTTTTTTATTTGTTTAAACCAAAACATTTGAACATTTAAAGCAGAGCACGGTGCAATGACCCTTAACATTCTTGTACTTCCTAATAATAACGCCGCTTCGCGCACAAGGAAACGTTTGCATTTAACCGGAATAACGATCAATTCAAGCGAGTCCAGTTTCCAACCCAATGCAAGTTGCGTTAAGGAGCCATTGACTGAACACAAGTCAATTCCCTCGTGCATTAGCGATGTGCAATCACAAGGAAATGCAAATGTTATTACGAACGAGGCGCGAACCGACTGGCGCTTTCGAGTTATTCTTTTTCTTTTTTTATGTGGCGTCGTGTCGAGCCTGAAGTGGCCATTAAACGATAACGCTATCTCGTGGAGAACGATCGGTTTCACGCTATAAAATTATGGTTTCGGTGAGAATCCAATGCAAGGTCGTAATGGATATAAATTATGATTGTAATCACCAAACTATTGGACGGTCTCTGATTGTAATCATTTGCGCGTGTCGTCTTCGGACTTACTTGAAAGTTTTATTCATCACTTGTACCAACATACATTTTAATTACGAAAGATCCGTTTTTATTGTAAAAATGTCATTCTTCATATATCATCTATTTGTTATGTAACAAGTTGTAAAATCATATAAATACGCAAAAGTCAGTTTTTTCATACCAATAAATAAAGGAGGTACCTAGGTTTGTATATAAATAAAAAAATTATATATGCTGCATAATATTTAATTAGTTTTTGCTGTCGGTAATTGTGATATTTTACCTTTGCTTGCTGGCTGTTTTATGAGACCACACACGGGGCCATTACCGTCATATTCTTATTTCAAATGTGTCGGCCATCGTAAACGTCGACATGACATACGTCGGTGAAGTCTTGGTCGCAGTTGTTGCACGGCACACAAGGGCGGTTCAGTTTTACAGCCAAGATAATTTACTAAGGATTCGCGTCATATAACACGGGTAATGTTCGGCCCAATATAATTTTATTTACAAGTTTTACTGCTCCTAGTTTTCTGCCCACGATTGTATCAGCACAATGAATTCTCGGTCCGTTAACTCTCATTTGTTTTATTGCTTGTCCTTTTTATTGCCAGGTAGTTAGTTATAAATACAATGTACCTAGTTTTTTTTTGCGATATGCATTACTTACGTATTTCTTTATTATAATTTACATTCTCTGACCGAAATTTGGCTAAAAACTTCACGTTTAAAGCAACGCAGAATAATGTATTGTAATAGGAGGCCTAAAGTAGAGTAGAACGTGTCTATAAAGAATAGTCGTTAAGAGGCTCGTAACAATAAAACCCAACACCCACTCGTATTCAGAGGAACGGATCTGATTATTTATTGCCTCGAACGCTATTCCAGCCCAATATGTTTCAAAAAACATGTAGGTCCCCGCTTTCTTAAGGTCCTCGTTTCCGTTTTATATATTACGGTCCTGTCCTCATTTTAAAGCAACCATTTTTTGTTTATGTTTACGCTTAATTTCGTAAAACTACACTTATCCTTCCCGAACTAAGTCATGTACGATTGTAAGGCGTATCGTAAGTTCGCAAGTAAATACCTACGTCTGTATAGGTACTAGTAAAGTTTTCATGGCGACCTAAAACCAATGACTCTCCCTCGAAACTCTATATAATCTGTGGATTAACTCTTAAGAGCAATAACAAGACTCTACCAAAATAACTAATAGTGAAAATAGTGGGCGATAAAATTTTATTTTCATAATTTAATATTTCTTCGAATCGCTAAGTAGTTTTGACGGTGTTATGAGTTGTAAAGTTTGAAATAACGAGGCGATTCAACGTGAAAGTTGGGTGCAGAATTCGTTCGTCGATGATGCATGTGCCGAAGGGACTCGGTTTATTTCGGGAGCTCGTAAAATCGATTATCCGTCGGATTCGTATACGTCCCCGCGCCGGCTGCGGCTGCGCGCGGGCATCGTAACAGGATGCACTATTTCTGTTATACGCCGCTTTGACAGAGATACGCGTGTGATATTAATGTGCTGATTTAAAACGTAATGTTATGGAGTATGGAAATAATCAGATTCCCGAAACAAAATTAGACGGAACCGTCGAGTTTGTTGTAGCGGCCTCATCGGCCGGACGTATTAAAATAATGTTTATGACTGTGTAAACGTGGCACGAGGAAGTAGCCTGCTTTGACACGATATAAACGTTAATATATATTTCTGAAATGGTTACAAATAAATTATAATTTATACGGCAATTGTTACGTACCACAGTAACGGACGGTATCTATTTAACCTTTAAGTTATAAACCATTAACAATGGGGTACTAATAAAGTTGACTGCAGGCAATGAAAACGTTTAACGAACGCCCAAAATGGCGAAGTAGTTCGCAGCGGGTGGCTAAGTGTGGACGCAGTTAAGTTAGACACAGAGATATGTTAGCGACCACTACTCGAAGACCTGGGTTTACTTCTGTATTCTTATGGGAAACGAACGTTCGAGGTACCAAAATCGTATGTGACCGTGGTTCCCTTAAACTTGGTCATGTTAATATATGATGGAATGGATATTCGATCAGCTTGCTGAGATCATGTATGATTGATGTTTTCGGGGAGGAAAATTAATGAGCCGCCTACGTTTATTAACAACTGTGGCCAAACGTGGATAAATAACGTTTCGTCGAAGGCAACGCGCCTTGGAATTTTAAATCTTACGCCACACGAAGAAGATAGCAGGTTGAAAGCGGTAATCCGTCGCGTCTCGGTTAATTTTAACTACGATCTGCAGCATATTTTAATAACCACAAGTATAGACTAAGCTATTTTTGCTTTTGTGTATAATCTGCTGAAGGAAGACATTAGATTTAGTAATCACAAACAGAAACGAACATTACGTTTTAAATTTAAATAAACACATATTTTATTTGTTTTTGACTCCGACTCTTTTACTCTTTCACACTTTATTCGATTATAACAAAAATGTTCCAATTACTAAATAGATTCCCATACATAGTTTAAAATGTTGCAATATACATAAACATATCGTGCAGGTGGCAATATTAGTTGACATTCGCCACCATTTCTTTTACTGCAACGATTATATTGGCCGCTTATTATTTTTCCTTAGAACTGATACATATTGATCGGCTGCGTTACCGAGAAAAGCTGCTTATACGGTTATGTAGCTCATAAAAGTGGCTTCATAGCAAACCAGTCGCCCTACTCGCTGGGGAACGAACACGACCTGTCTTTTATGGCGCACCGTTCGGTTGATTGAGTTTATTTTACGATGGCAAATTACTATCGCGCCCCGCAAGAAACGATCACGGATAATTTCTCGTTAACGTAGAATAAGCAAAGTGCATAATTTATTGATTGAACATGTTTTTCGATACCTTTCATAATTGGCGGGCTCGCGGCGCAAGCGAGATTATGCATGAGATTTTGTATGTTGATGTAGTTAGGCAAGAATATCTATCATATCGACGACAGGAGATGTCGATTTTGTTAAAGCTACGTAGTTTTATCTTTACGTTGCTACATCCTATACTTGATGCTTAATTGAGTGAGGTTTATAGACAGAGCAGTTGATGGAGCTTGACGTTTATATCGTGTATGCTGGCTTTTATAGCTACTAACACTTTACCGACCATATTTACCTGACTATCAGGAGGTCTGTTTAACGATCTTGCAAATTAACTGCAGTTAATTTAATGCATATTATGAAAGTTTGGCAATAATTTTTCGATCATATTTTTATGTAAGATATTAAGGACATCATAATATGCGAAAAAGATTGTTTCCTACGTTATTGTAGTGACTGATAAATTTGGGTATCTGTCACTCTTCTTAGTAATGACAGTAATTGACGGCGACTTCTCCATCTTGTTAATTTACTTTCGAAACGAACAGCATTACCTGTGACGTTGAGCCCATTTACATGATTACGCGCGTGGAAGCTTAGTGCATATAAACTGTCAGTATTTACATTTCGTGCTGTCTCGACGTCTCGTATTGATTGGAGACGTGGACGTTTCCTCGCTTTCATCTCGGACGGCGATGTCGCAACGAGATCGCTGGCTAATGAACTGAGCCGAGTGGTTCCAATTTTAACCATTCATCCATCTATTAATGCCAGTAGTGTACTGTAAACTCAGTTGAGAGTAAATACGCATGTATAATGGTACGTTCAGACTACGACAGAAATTCTGACATAAATGTCAGACATTAATGTCTGTACTTTTTACACTT
>DWQT01005197.1:0-10502 GCA_018244895.1 Myscelus amystis hages | reverse complement strand
AACAAAGTTTAATTATGTGTATCTATATAAAATATACATATAATGTACATAAAACTTTGTCTTTTCTTATTTGAGAATTATACTTTGTAGCACCTACAAAAGCTATATACAAAATTCTCGTTAACTCTTTTGACTATGAAATAGGAACTACTACGTAGAACAGAAAAAGCTTTAAAATTTTTCATCAGCACGACCTATATTCAGGGCAATCAGGAATAAAACAACAAGAAACTGGAACACAATCACTTTTTCTGAAAACAGACAAAAAGCGACTGCGCGACCCAACCGTTCTGGTTCATTGTACGAGTAGTTGAAATGACTACGGCCACTTTATACTCTAGTAAAGTCAAAGTACATGTATAATGCATACGTAAACAAGTGAGCAGATGTTAAGTGATAAGGTTGAAATTATTCATGACATGTACAATGTAGCTACAGAAGTGTGAGGAGTGTCGGGTCCGGCCCTTGTAGCCATGGTGAAAGACGCACGATGGGGATTTTTTCAAAATGGTGTCCTGGAGAGAGACCATCTGGATCCAAAATTAAATATAATATATTAAGATACAATGGGTGAATAATATGAAAAAAAAATTGACCAGCATATTGTGTGGTTCCTGCTAAAGTTAACTTCATGAATTGCTCTGCTTATCATTTATACTTCATGATACTTTTAAATAACTGGTAAATATAGATGAGATATATCAGTTTGGTGCAAGAGCTTAACCAGCGGTTACACAATAATTTTTATTAGCTATTTATTAGCAACTAGGAAGCCCATCACAGAATGTATACTCTGCAGCGCGAGGCGGTCGCGGCGAGCGCGGCCGGCGCCGGCACAGGCGCCGCGTATCTTAGTATTCTGCGTATCGCATGTTGTTAGGCTATTCCTCTTGACACCAGGGCTGGTACGCGCGCGTTTATAAACCACCGGATGCTGTGACCCAATTTCAATACCAGCCCTCATATTATGTTTATATAAGTAAGTCTTATTGAAACTTTAAATATATTTTGTTTATACAACATTTGAATAAATTTAGAATGTAAAATTTAATTTATTTCTTTCTAAAACTATTCATTCGTCGACTTCCTTATAAGTTCTACATATGCAAAGAAGAATAAGTTGCTCTGGGATTTAGCAACAACAAACCCTTTTTGGTGACCACAAATGCATTTGGGCACAATTCTTTTTTCAAGGACAAACTTACCTTACTAGAATAAATAATAAATCGGTAAGTATTTCAATAATCGTTAAAGTAGATCACGTTTTATTTAACCTATGTGGATGATGAGCAAGCGGCAGTGATTATGATGTCAAGCTGTAAATGTGGTTCAATTATCAGCGCGACGCGCAGCCCTGCGGCCGGGCCGAACGGACGCGACGATCGACGCATGCGCAAGGTCGCCGGGAGCGTTTCTATCTGCGACGGCGCCTCCTGCCCGTAGGAAACGCAATCAAATTAGAATCCTTCGTTAATGTGTATTGAACGTCGATTCCTTTAATGGCTCGTCTCCATCTCACTCGTATATTTGTGAAGGCAATTGCAATAAATCAGTGTGTCAACGCGCCGCTTTCGACTTTGTCCTATTTTAGTGCGTACAATAGTTACAACCGCACGCATCAATGGTCCTATCTAGTGCGTCAGTCGCGTTTGAATTTATTTCTGTAATGCAGCGACAATCGTAAATTTAGAACGCGATTTCGAATACAGCTAAACGATTTGAGGCGCCTGCTTCCTAATAACTGTAATTATTGTCTAGGCCTCATGTGTTCTGCACACAGCAAGATGAGACTTTATATAGTGAATACATACGTAGATGTACATAGTGTATCGTCGAAGCGTTTTCTATTGAAAAAGGAAATCTATTTCTCCGTGTCCTACATAAAAAGGCACAAGATGTATAACTTCAGAGATTAGTTAAGAAATTCTTAAAACTTCATACAGTTTATTAAATTAGGTAACGTCGGAAACGTATATTATTCTGATTAATTACTTCCTGTTTATATCTAATATTTTCCTAAATAAAGTAAACGGCATATTAGTCATTGCGAATGACAATTGCGCCATTGTCGATGTTTTTAAATTGATGACGTTCGACGTACGATTTTGTCATTCTCTAAAATTACGCTTTGCATAGTTATGTTGTTAGATGGTTGACTAATAAGTCTTGCGAGCAACGTGACAGCGTGATACCTGTCCGGGAATTCGTAACAAGTCTATGAACTATTTACCATCAAAGTTCCACAACCCATCAAAGTTGCGACCTACAATGTTATCAAGTATTTCGGTCATGTTCCTGGCCGCTTTGCGTTTCGGCTCGCTGACGCGTTGCATTGTTTCGCTCGACGTCATCCTTCAATCGAATGCCGATAACAAGTGTCCAAAATTCCACAGAGCTCATTATCAAGACATAAAATACATTCCTGCATATATAAATACCTATTTATTTTTATTTTATTTTTTATTTCTTTCGAAAACTTACAGCTAAAGTACATCATAGTTGTCTGTGACGGTACAGCGATGGCCATTTACAAGTTTTCATATATATGCTTTTATAAATACATAAAAGTTTTGATCACAAGACAAACATTATTAGATACACATGAATACTTTCAATGTTTTATCGGTAGATAATGTGGCATATGAGTATTATTGATGATGGTGATTTGCGTAGCTACATACGTCGATACACATATTCAAATTTTCACACTCAATTGCAAGACATAAACGGAATTATAATAATACTTTTCAATACTAACCTCACCCACGACCATCTGTTTCCAAAGTAAGCACAGCCTGTGTACATATACTACAGTGACCATGTTGCCGATAAACATACAACGACCAATTTTGAAATGTGTACTTACAAAGATAATTTTGCACCCAAACTAACAACAATTCGCCGTCTCATCAGTCAAAAGGCACCAGAATACGTTCGTGGGTGGGAATCGAACCCACGACTTGCGGCACCATTGTCAAAATCACTGTGTCAACAGATGGGTCAATATGTTATTAAATTCGCCGCTCTTTGTTGGTTACTACAATATTGAACTATTAATTACTTGTATACAATGTTTAACGGGTTACTTAGGTGATATCATATCTATGCTATTTTGCATATTGCTCTTTCGAAGTTGTAATCAGCTGATAAAGCAGCAAGCGTTTATCGTAAACCTTAGAGAGTACCTCTGCAGGTGTTCTTTTACATAGGAATAGGTGTTTACTGTAGATTTAACATTTTCAATCGCCACTTAATTTCATGAAAAGTTGATAATTTTGTTGCACATAATTGTAACAATTGCTATGTATTCTGTTTGAAATCCGAAACATTGAAGTTAAATTCAAATTCCAATTCTTCTTAATTGTAGAGAATAGTTGCAGCAGGTTGTGGACAATACTAACCCGCCTTTCTAAATAAGGTTTGACAAATGCTCTGTCGTCTTTGTTTTATCATGTTCCTTCTACGTACTCATTTTATTTTTTTACTTTGCTTTTTATTCCCTGCTTAGAAACGGATTTCAAACGAAAAAGATTATTGCAAATAATTTACATAATAACTTGTCATCAGTAGACAAAAATATTTTATTATCTATGGTACAATGCATAAACGTGTTGTTTTTTATTAATTACGATGACATTAAACTCTTAAATTTTAAATTTAGACTGTTAAATAACGAATGAATGTATATGCGAGTGTACGATATATAGGTATTAGATATAGCGTACCTAGTATCGATTGCTGATAAAGCGGCAAGTGTTCTGCGTATCTCATTACGGGGCGTAAAGTAGGTATGTACGAGTAGTTCCATTCCGACGTAGTTTTGTCCTTATGCTAATAACTGCTATGCAGATTTGCCTTGTTCTACCTGCATCCGTGACGACATTTATGTATTCATGCGTTTCGTAAAGTGTACCTACCGAGACCTCGAAGGAAATAATAACTCAAGGCATATCGAAATAAAGCAACGGTTTTATAACAGATACTAGAAATCGTAAACAATACGTTTTTAGTATTAGTAAAAATAACGAAAAACTTTTTTATCGTACGTGGATTTAAACCAAGCCAAAAAATTATTCAGTTTCCAAATTAGAAGTAATGATATATGAATAATTTCGAATGAATATACTCAAATAAGTCGATAATTCAAATATCAAAATTGTGAATCGTGATACTCAGTACAAAGTATTTCACTTACTCGTAATGTTTTTATATCTCATTTGATTGAAAGCGATGATGTGGCCTACGATATACCAGGCTTGCCTAGTAAATGCCTATTCACTGTATTGCTGTATTCCAAAGCCGATTCTGTAGTCCGAATGTAATGTGTTTGTAACAATATTAAATCGATGCTAACTTGCCACTCCAGGTTAACATTATGGACATGACAGATACTTAGAAATAATATTTAATAGTTTACAAAATCATCGCATATTCGGATATCATATTGATTACTGCCATTTAAATTAAATTAATGCAATTTTAGCAGACAGAAAATGTGATGCGGTCAACATCAATGGATATTCGATTTCAAGTGAAAATGCAAAATAGATTGGCACGGTTTTTATTCAATCAGCGTGCATTTAAATGGCCGTTGAACGATTTGAGTGACGTAACGCCGTATCATCGTACCCTCCATAGCGTCATGCTCGTGGTGCTTATGGCATGGAATAGCTTATGTAATATAATAACTTATGTCAGCGGCTTTCAAACTAATTAAATCCAACATCGTTATATATTTCAAACATTGACTTCTTGTAAATGCGCTATAAACAGCTTATTTTACATATAACATGTATAAATATATCTCACTTTAATGAAAGTATGTAAAGAAGTAATAATTTGAAAGTACAAATCAGGAAACTACCTTAATACCGACAGAAACAAGTAAAAGTTTAGTGGTTAAACAAAAAGTTTTCCTCCGCAAATGACTTAGTAATTAATCAGTACCTAAACAAAGTAAAAACAACGTAAAGACAGCTGTGTCAGATGTTTGGGAACCATTGGATTATGGCATATCTGTCATCGCTGGGTGCGTGCTCTGACTAGACGCGGGGGGATTATCTCGGCTGCCAGTGACACTGAATGAACGCCGACCCTCGACAAGTGCGACGCATGAGGGAATATTGTGATTACGTACACGTTTATTGCATTATTTCTGTACATTGCGCGCGACATTATCACTTGAATACCTCACATACCGCAAGCTTTTCGCATTTCCAACGAAAGCCGAATACCTACTAATAATACTTTTACCAATTTACTATAAAATGATTATCTTAAAGTAGGTGACACAAATAATTTATATTCATTGGAAATTGTTGAAACTTCTCGCTAACTGGGAGGTCGTTTTATGTGTTTACGGATACCTAGTGGTATCTCAATTCCGCTCGTAATACACTGCGTTTCAAAGCGATGGAAGTATGTTTACGGCCCGAGTTTATATCGCAACATGTTATCCGTAGACTATATCGGATATGCTTGTGGAGCGCCATTACTCGTAAATCGAGTTTTTCCTCTTCCTCGAAAATTGCATGACCCTTTGCGTTCTCGACGATCATCCCCGGCGAGGCTTCAAAGAGGGACGATCGAGTGGAGATCGTTGACTGATTTTTAAACTCCATTTACAACTGAAGAGATAGATTAGCTGCGTTCGTATGTCAGCTATTTCCAATAATGCGGGAAATCAAGATTATTGATGCAGTATTGTAAAAATTTGCAACGTTAACTGATAGTACCACATAGTGACATTTTTTCGAGGCACCAAAAATGTTTGCAAAAAATTATAATGTAATCTGTTTACGGTATAATTTACATGTTCAAAGAAAAAGGATCTTACGTCTCATTTAACAGTTAAATGTAATCAAATATCAATTGAGTATATTTAATTTATATTTGTAGATTGTAGGTACTTTTATTTCCATAGATATCTTGCAACGAGTTAATGATTTGCGGTTCACTAATTTTAATATAGAGTATATTGAAAATTTTCCATCCAATAGCGTATTGAAAATTCCAGTCAATAGCAAATTAGTCATAGTATGAATGGATCTTCACATGGATTATGAAGTGACACTTTGTTGTTTAGCTTCATCCCTCTCATAAAAAAGTAGCGTCCGTACCTATAAGGGCTTATAAGGCAATTATAATGTATTTTATTTTGTTATTAGATTTTATCTGACAAGTATCCTTTAATTTGCATAATTAGTCGGTATGTATAGTCGTTTTACCGTAAACGTAGTGGCTCAGAAACTCATGCCATAGTCACTCTACAATAATATTTTTTTTTTGTATCTTCATTTCTTTTTTACTTGATCGAATCTTATTCATCAAATTTACATTGCATATTTTACTGGTTATCTCTGTTGATTCAATTTACTTTACCTATAGTAATTGCGTGGCACTGGCTGTTCTATGGATTGGTCATTAGTTACGCACCTCTGCGTAATTACTCCAGGTCACTGGGTTTGTATTTTCCCGTATCGAGGGCTTCCACTTTATGCCTTAATGAGTGCTATTTATCAAATATGCTTCGTATATTTTGAAACGTTTTCGTATTTTTAAACGTTACAACATCGGTTCTTATGTTGCCAAATTATTTCTAGAAGCTACGATTAGGAAACGTTTTTAGTATTCATATTTTTATTTAGTTTCGTAATGACTTTAATCCTTTTTTAAATCATTACAGTCTTTGGGAACAAACACAATTCGACAAATCTATAGAGATATGTGATTTGCACGCATATACGTGCAGGTAGTGTCGAGTCGTTAATTTATTTAATAATGAGTAACCAATAAGCAAAACAAGTGCACGATCAATTCCTATATCACATTTATCGATTTTTGTACATCCAAATAATTTAGATCCAAAACTTTCTCAATAAAGTTTCAGGCGGAATCGACGAGGACAACTCAGTTATTGCAGCTCGCTAGATTTTATTGAAGATATTGAACCGACGACGCTCGGAGCAACTCTATCTAATTTAACAGCTCAATAGGAAACTGGGTCTATTGTGATGACTGCAATATCGCATTGAGCATTGCCAATAATAATCTCAAGGAATATTTTCTATGTAAGAGATTCGTAGCAATACTATTGCTACATTTTTTCCTTTTTATACTCATTTACTTGTTTTATTGTTTTCGTTACTGGATCTTTCATTTCAATTTTTTTTACAGAATATGTTCATATTCTTTTTCTGGAAAACCTACGTTTATTCTGTGAATATTGGTTTATTGAGGCTTATAAGTGTATATAATACGGTCACGATTATATACAATGTAAAGGATCCTATGCTTAAACTTAGCCGTTACAATTTTGTTTGAACACGCAACCATCATTAGCCGGTACAGTCAAATTGATTGTTTCTATTCCAACTACTATTAACAAGTCATGCGATGGTTTACAAAGATATATTTTATCTGTGATGTCGCCGCTTGTATTCATTACTCAAAACCAACGTTGATTATTGTTTTTACTACAGGAAAAGTAGGTATACATCAATCTGAAAAACAACTTCCAGTTTTATTTCAGGGTTCGATTTCCACTCGTGTATCAATAATAGCGATTGACTAATACGTCGACAAATTAGACAAACAATGTTTATAGCCATATTGTAACCACTATATGTACATTATTGTTATTTCGCTGTACCTACATCGTGATTTGTACCATAAAGAAATAACTGGTATTAAACTAGGATTACTAATATCTGTGATAGACAGACAGAAGCGACAACAAGACAGGCTATTCGTCAACATATCACTACGTCTTACTTGTTTTGCTTATGAATGCCAAATTGTCTAACCATTTGCATTATCTTTTATATTGATCTCAGTAACCAACTGATTTCCCACACTCGTTTTCATATAATGCACAGTCTGAAAGGAGTATAAGCACCTTACCGGTTATCATAAGTTAAAATGAGAATATATCTAATAGTCTCGGGTAGACCGTTTATTCAATGAAGTAATTTATCGTGTTCCACAAGAGTTTTTTAAAATTGCCTACCAATTAAATCATTCGTATAATATTAATGAATATAAAAATATATCATCTTAACACGTTTAAGTACCGACCTACTCGTATAACATTATATTTCTTTGCGGCTTTGAGTTCTAGGTATTTACTATAAAATCCTGACTAATTGGTATAAATAACGGTTGATTTTTGCAAGAAACCTCACAACGACCATGAATGTCAAGTTGTTGGATTTATAAGCAGTAATATTATTGTATTAGCAGTTGTGTAGTTAATTCATATGCAATGCAGATTATCAGTTCTAATGCCAGCTAAATAGTGTTCATTAGTATTCCGGACGCACACGACTCGAGGCTGGCCACATGCGGCAACTTAAGAGCAAACTCACTTAAATATCTCCAAGTGAAACTTTCGTCAGTTTGGAACAACTAACTTCATTAAAAGTCATGACCCAGCAACAAATGTAATTGGATCCACCTTTTTGTTTCGCTCCGGATCAGGATCGGGAGTGCTAATTACGAGCCACGAGCTATACAAGGGACGAAGAACAAAGGAACGAACAAATCGTACATGTGGGCTTAGGCGTGTGGCCATTGTGCTGCACGAGGGCGAGTGGAGACCACGCCGAGACGCATTATTGCGTTTGATGTCTATTTTATGTGCGGCTGCCTATTTTTTATAGTATTGTTGGGCCACAGTGGGGGAGCAAACGGTATAGTAATGAGCCGTAGACCTATACATGTAAGTTGGCATAGGTAAGCCTTAAAAATGAGGGTGGCGCGGCATCTATCCCTGTCAAGAGACAGCGCGTCGCCGGGGGAAATGCGCGCGAAGATTCGCCCCATTGTACTTGTGACAACCTTACAATTATTCTGCCAGTATTTTTGAGATCTACGAAAAACGGATATTTGCAATTGCATTTCATAAACTTATCGCTCATATTCCTAAAACTTATTTAATTTTCAATATTAATATACCTATACATATTTTGTTTTATAGCAGTGTAAAACAATATTGTTACATAAAAATACACATTGTAAGGGTGACAATGTATGTACCGTCTCAGATGTGAGTGCACACGTTCGTCTCCCGAGGGCCATTAACTCGTCTGCAGACAGCGGTCGCCAAAGTTCGTCTGCAAAGTTCACTACACCTTATTCGGAGAAGATATTCTTGGGTTATTACTGGGTAAGATTACCCCTCCAATCGGAGCGCTAAACACAGACAACTATTTCCAAGCGTTTTATTTTAATTTTAATAACATATATTTTTCTCACTATAAAATCGTTATGTGATTTAGATGAGTTATTAATTAATACTTATTAATTTCAATATTAAGAAGTCAATGATTATTGCAGTGGGTCGTGACGGTGGCCAATGCAGTTAAAAACAACTAGGGCTATATTATAATTATTATAATAAGTGTCAATCACTATAAAATATCTTATGTGAACAACAAAATGGACCTACTGCCACGAATATATGATAGATATATTATACAGTCAGTTTCAGATACTTAGTTTCATATAATTTTCTTTGAAATATTCCCAGACACATCGTCGCTCTGTAGACTAAGATTTACCCTCATTAATAATGTATGTATTCTCCTTCGGTCCTCTCAAATTTTATCAACGCCATTTTAAGTTCATAGCAACCGTTCTGAGCACTCCCGGATCGAGTAAGTCGCTATATAATGCATAATACATCGCAGTCCGTCTGCCGCCCGCACCCCACACTTATGCACCTATAATCGGGGCTCTCTATAATATTCAAAATCAGTAAACTTATTATGTACGCAAATAGAACCAGAATGAATCTGATAAGTTTAGTTATTTCACAAATGCAAATACAAAACAAAATACCTGTGCAGTTTTGAACTGCTTTTTTATTATTATGCGCAGTGTTTATTCAACGGTAACAAGAGGCACAAACGCTTTTCACTGTAACATAACATTCAATACAACTTTTAAAAAATCCCATTCAATTTAAATATGGTACCGGAAAAGCTTAACCAGAGCTAGGTTAACTTTTCCTCGAGTTGAAAGTTTTTTCCGACATTAAATACACGCTGTGCAGTAATACGCTTCGAGAGGAGCAAATAGAGCAAAGCCGGGTGCGATGCCGAGCGAGTTTTAATCAGAGACAGTGCTCTCAACGGTCGGAGGGAGCGCAGTCGTGCTCCGAGGAAATTGTTTCAAGTGTCGATGTCGAGTCGAGCGCCGTCGTTCACCTCGCTTCTTGCCGCGGCTTCGTCGTTACATCGAGAACAGGCCAAGCTGTCCAACAATTGCACCATATGTATACGTTCAACGTTAATAAACATTGAATGCGGAAAATACTAGATCGCAAGGTTAGCTTTCCAGTGTTAGGTAGTGTCTTTAGTTTTCATTTGTGGTAGGCGTTTCTATTTCGACTTGTTATTAGACTTGTTAAGGCGGGGTACAACGTCAAAACCTGATTTTCAAATCACGTTTATGGTAAGAAAGAGTGAAGATTTGGAATAGAAAAAAAAACCGTAGATAGA